>JAAGNO010025703.1:46873-66176 GCA_033439905.1 Ceryle rudis | reverse complement strand
TCTATCTATTTATATATTTTATGAAATAAAGAGAAAAAATAATTTTCTTTTTTTTCCCCTCTTCCCCTCCCTTTAATTTGATTAATCCAATCAGTGCAGTTTTGTAAATCCATCTAGTCTATAATGCATTGCTGAATGTCAGGCCAAGTGAATTTGCAGACAAAGCTTAAGACACTTCCAGAATTGCTGAAAATGAAGTATACTGCCAAAGACTGGACTAAAGAGTGTATTTTCAAGGACATTGTTCACATATTTGGTTTCTTGTAGACCTTAGAGTGCTAGGAATTAAGGGAAAAGGATGGATTGTGGCTTCTTTGTGGGCTGGCAGAAGGCCAGTAGAATAAAATCAAGTCATCATTTGATATAACTTGCTTCTTACAAGATGCTGTGTGCAGTGCAGGATTCATATAACTTTCATGTGGTGCTTTGTAGTGAATTTTTCCATATGTGTTTTTTTAATAAGCTCTTAATTCACTGGCTGAAGTTTCATTCTCCACATGCGAGCACTGTACAATCTCTGTATCATCCAGCTATAGACAGTGAATTTCATGAGAAAATACAAAACCTTCTGTAATTTCCTTTGTCCTATTCCTCTTCAAATTTTATGTTGCAAATTGGAAAAAGAAAATAAAAAAAAAAAGTGGTTAGGGCACATGTAGCACGTGGCATTTTCTTCCTTTGCAGATCAGAGTGTACGCCCTACAACAAAAGCCCTAGTTGAAAAGAGAGCAAGCCTACATAGGCATGGACCGAGGTATGTAGGTGTCCCATCAGAGCTGCCCAGAACTTGAAATGTGGACGAGTATGTTGTGATACACACCACAGAGTCCAGTGCCCTGGGGCTGTGGTGAGCCAGCCTACTGAATACGTGCGGTGTACACAACTTGTATGGCCATTTAGGCAGCTCGTTCCATGCATCAGCTCAAGTGCTGTTCACAGAGCACGGAGGGTATTACTCTGACCAGGCTACCTGCAGATCTTGGTACATACATCTTACTGGACACCAATAATGGGGAGATTAAAGCACTGCACATTAGAACATGGACGGAGTTCAGACAGCTACCTGCTCAGTGTCTTTTAAGTAGAACTTTGTAATGGGAATAAGTCAGTCCATTTAGTTCAATTTAGTACCTGGAGTTTCTGCTACACAAGCAGAACATCTTGCAGCAAAATTCAAGATTGAACTTGTGAATGGTGCACTGTATTGACTAGTGCCTGAGGTATCTGTGGAGTAATAATTACTTGTATCTTTAATCAGAAGAACCCTCTTTGGTGCAAACAGACGGGGATGGTGAATTTGATTCTTCTGCAAATTATATTTAAGGTAGAAGATTGCAAATAAAGGGACAGTGACTGAAATGTTAATGCTTTCTCATTTTATTGGGAATCTATATTCCTTTTAAAATGTGAGTTCAAATTCTAGACTAAAGGTAAGAATCATGACATTAATAAGTAAGAGAACATTGAATGTTTCAGCCATCAGCAGCCTTTCTAATTTTCTGTAGAGTGGGTTAACTGTTGTGGAGATTTACACTCCAACACCACCACTTATTTTTATCTTACCAGATGTTGATAATAATTTAGTGTTTTGATTACTTATATTTTTATAGATGCATGCAGGAATCCAGGAAAATTCCTTGAATATTTAATATTCCAATAATTATATGAAAAAAAACAAGTGAATTCAGTATTTGATAGCACTTCCAACCCAACATAACATACTCCGAGCTAATTAAAAAAAGAAAATATTCCTATAGGCTTTTGGTATTTTTTCTGCCTGTAAAAATTTATCAGCTGCATTTGTGCATAAAAAAAATAAGTCTCAATATATAATATAAACTAAGTCTTATCTTCATACTGCTTTAAAAAACACAAGTGCTCATGTTCTGCGTATGTGGAAAAAAAATAGCAAATACAATAGAATTCAGTAGCATTATAACAGAGTATTTTTTGCAGCAGGGGAGATGTATTTTTCACCAGACTTCAAATAACAAAATTATACTAAAAAAGGGAGAGGAGATGGTACTTGTCCCTGCAAAACAGAAATTAGCAGATAGGAAACAGTTCTATAATAACCCACGTGGGGCTGTGGATTAGCTTGCATCGCAGGTAATCCTAGTTTATCTTTTTATTATTGTTGTTGCTCCTTTCACAGTTCAGTGTATTTCAAGTTGCTTTCCGTGGCCTTTTGGGGTATAATTACATTTTTCACTTGATCTGTAATTTAGTAGCTCAAACAAGAAGACAAAAGGTGATTTGGAATCAGCTCTGACAGCCAGGGGGCTGAAGTGCTGACATTAGTCTGCTGCCTGACGGATCTGTGCCTCACAATTCATCTGTTCATGTGTTTGTGATGTATCTAAAAAGCAAGAAACTTATCAGAAAGGGTTCTCAGCCCACACATAGGTGCAGGCAGAATGCACAATAATGAGCCTTGAACTGTCTGTTTTATTTTCAGCAGGATGCCTGTTGGGCTTTTTTTTTTGGCTTGCTTTCACTGAACCTAATGAAAATAGTTGTCACACAGAGCATCAGAGGATGCCTTTTATTCTCCCCAGAAAACATGTGATTGCTCTTTGTCCTTTTCAGTTTTCCTTGCATTAGCAGCACATACTCTGTTGAACTTGAATCCATGTTGCTGACTGGTTGTCTGCCACACCGTTTTTACTCAGAGCAGTTGGTCCTTCAGTGGTTGTGTTGCCTGGTGTAGTGAAAACCTGTTGTGTTTGGCATTTGCTAGCCAAAATAACTGGAAATTCTTCGCTATCTGCCATTCACCACTGTAGGGTTAAATACTATACCCAGCTGAATTAAAATCCGTGTCTCCACAGTTGTTGAAGTCCCTTCTCCTGGCTTCTACTGAGTCCTTTTATCTGCTACCTCTGCACAAGTGGCATTACATGTAGATACTTTCTTCCTTCAGTTTGCAGATAGGAAGGTGAAGGGGAAAAAAGGTTGAATTTAAGATAGAAATGCAGATTTGTCTTGTTCAAGAACGACGCGTCAGTGGAGTGGCTGTGGGTTGTTTTGTAAATATGTTCTCCTGATGGTTTATTTGGAGTAGTAATGTTGATGCATGATGTATTTTGTATACAACACTACCCGCAGAAGTCACTGTGTAAAGGAGGGGTTCTGGTGGGGGGATGTTAAGGAGGCACGCTTGTACTAGTGGAACTGTCACTGAAGGTCAGGGTTGTACCTGAGCATGTGTCCAAGACAAGACTAGGCCTAGTGTGGCATTGTAGTTGATGCCAGTGAGGTGTTGCAGCCAGAGCCTGGGATAAATCCCAAACAAAAAAAAGAACAACCTCCAGCAGATTTTCCTTTAGTGAACATCTCTATTGATCTCAGTGGCAAATGCAGAAAAGACAGCTATTGTGAAGAAACTACAGAGCCATAAGAGACAGAAACAATAGCAGAAATGGCATAAAAAGCATTTTTAAAAAGTGAACATTCTGCTGTGGCTCAATATCAAAGACAAAACACTTCGCCTTAGTCACACTTCTACAGAAGTCTTGACAGTTAAGACTATAGGATCTAGAAATTGCAGAATTTTGAATACATTTATATAGCTAATATTAAAACAAATATATAAAAGATAGTGCTAGAAAATCAGATTTAGTCTACAAAGCCTGAATTTTCAAATTCGCCTAACTTGAGTGAATCCTCATTCAGATGAGCAGATAAGCATTTGATTTACATCTAAACACAGGCACACAGTAAGCCATTAAGTGAATTGACTGTGGACCCTGAGACAAGAGCAAAGCCCAGGTTTAATGTAGGAACTGTTGGCTCAGTTCATCCCTCGGTTCAAGAGATCCCACTACCTCAGCTATACAACTCCAAGTAAGATTTCACAGTGTGTGCTTAGTAAGTAGGGTGTCCTTTTCCTAGTTAAACACTTTCGAGCTTTCTCATCTATGACTCTGCTAAACCTCCATGGGTATATCTCTGGTAATGATGCTTGCGGCTTTACCTTCCTTAGCTTTGGGCCCTTCCATTCAGTCTGTAATTTTTTTTTTTTCTTTTTCTTTCATGGGTCTTTACTTGTTCTCTAAAAATCAAGCTTGAGAACTTCTGGTGGTGCGATAAAGGAGTCCAGGGAACTTGTTCTGGCAAAAAATACTGTCCAAGCCAGAAACTGAGGAGAGAGGTTTTAAAATGAAGCTTCTAAAAAATTAAAAACATTAATGTGGTTAGATTCCACATCTTCTGACACAGAGACTTCAAAACAAGGAAATATTGTTGAATCTGACTGTGTGATCTGTATAAGAATATATGTCCCACCTCAGTAATCATTTTTTTCTCCATTTTAAATCTGTGTCACTGACTTTCTAAAAATGCAGGTGCTGTGCTGTCACTTCAGGAGAAGTTCTGCTGCTCTGTTAAAAGAGAACAGCAATAAAATTTAATAGTCTTCCAATACTGCAGTCCCCTCTGTTTACACTTCAGCCTCTTCCACCAGGAAAAAGGGATAGGAGAGGCAACAATTTGTAACAAGCCTGTCTGAGCTCCTGAGCTGGACAGCAACAGACATGCAGCCAACAGGCATATAAAAGGCTCCATGTATTAACTGCTACTAAAAGGCACCACCAGTTTGCTCCAGGGTAAGAGACATTGCCACCCTTCAGCAGAGGGGAATCTCCAGCAACAGGCCATAGCTGGTAGTTAGAAGAAGAAATTCAACTGCCTGAACCTTGTGAAGAGGCAACACTGCACTGCCCTACTGTCCCATCCTTTGCTTGTCCATGGGATGAGCCAACTTGATAAAAATCATAGCTGTGTTGTAGTGTCTATCGTAATCCCAGAGAAGGAAGAGCATGTAGCACCAGGCCCTATTTATACCACTTCCTTTTGAATATTTGCAAATCTTTCCCCAGTCCATATTCTGCAACATGAATCACACAGGATGAAACGGCAAATAATCTTGGTAAGAGTGGAACTTGAGGTTTACCCAGATTCTGTTGCAAAGAGAAGCACATGATAAGATACGTGGCTTCCTGTTGCTCCTACTTAAGAACAAGAGCATTAATAATTTCTTCTGTCAAATGACATCACTTCCAGAGAAGCAATGAGGGAAGACGTAAACATCAAAAGTGTGAAATAAATGTCTGTCCATTGGCAGATCTTAGTTCTGTTGACTTCTTGTTTCAATTAAAACAACATCGACACATTTCTAAACAAACTGTCAACAATCAAAATTGTGAATTATTCAGGTATTTACAGAAATTGCCTTCTTATCTGTCTTTAGTCTTAAGTGATGTTGAATCAATCACAGCAATGAGTGAAAAGAAATCTTCCAAATTCAGGACAAAATGTCCATATCCTACAGATAATAACAAATAATAAAGGGTTGGATCCACCTAATAAGTAATACTAAGCCACAGTATTCATTTTCAGAAGCAGCCCTTTTAAAATATCTGGGAATAATAATAAATGCAGTGCTTACCAACTTTTAAAGGAGCAAAGTTATGAAGAAATGCAACTAGCTATTTTTGGCCCCAAATGTGTAACATAACTATTATGAGAATATTGAATATCGCAAATATATAATGTGTAAATTACATGAAGCAAAAGAAACTCTGAATTAAGCAACTCTTGGATCTGGTTCTCCAACAGCTTGCAGCAGCTTGAGGCTGGTGTAAGATCTGCCTGCCAAAAACAGGCATTAGAAGGATTATTTTTATGGTCATGGTAAATAGATATATATATATCTCATTATTCTTCTTACAATAATTTTTAAGGAATTCTATGTCCATAACATTTCACTTTTTTCTAGAAAAACAAATCTTTTTCTAATGTGTTTTCATGTACACAGGTAGTCAGGGAAAAAAGCATTCATGCTGTCCTCATCACCCTTTCTTATCTTCCCCAGCAAGGTCATTCAGCCTGGTTGTGCAAAGCCTTCACTGGGGAGTATTTTAATATCTCATATTAGGTGTGTTGCAATCTCAGCTTTTCCCTTATTACTAAAGAGAACTATGGACATTGCACTGTGTTGGCCATAGCAATATTAATCAGAGCAACATCAGAACAGACAGTCTCTACAAGGTTGCTCAACCCTCACTACCTTCTTTCAGATGTCAAAGTGGAAATGGGGGCTTTCCTGAGAATGTGGAGGGAAGGATGCCCAGGGAAGGTATATGAAGGCTGTTTACCCCAGCATGTTATTGGGTCTCCTTCTCTGAAGCTGAGGCTCAAGAAGAGGCATGCCTAGCTGCCTCCATGCTCTTCTACGTGTAGCTTTTTTGAAGGGGAACATCAAAGGGAAAGTACGAGGACTGGTGACAGCAGGGAACTGGATGGGAAAAGTGCAATTCAGAGCCGCTCCATGAAAAAAAAAAAAAAAACAAACCACACCTGTTCTCTGGGAGCCAAAAAAGGATTGGCATGGCTGGGAACACAGGCTGCTTTGTGTTTCTCCTGAGCCTTCCCCATTCACTGGCAGCAACTGAACACGTTGAGCCCCAACATTTCAGGTCTCACAGGCAGGATCCTACGATGTAATTCTGCCAGCAAAGTTCTCAGGTGTTGCTCTGAGAAATCTGGGATAAAGTCATACTGAAGACATCTCCAATCTGATGCACTGGATTATCTACCCCTCACCCTGTGGTTTTCCTTTGATCATTTTTTTATTCTTTAAAGCTATCATCCTAAAACCCACCCTAAAGCACCTTTATTTTTCCTCATTTTTCCCCTCTTGCCTTCCCAGGACAAGAAAAAGTCTTTCTTTTGGCTTTTTCCCACTTTATGCTTCAGAAACCCCAACACAGATACACTGGTTTCTACCTATGGAGCACCGGCACAGCAAAGGAAAACAGTCACCTTCTGCCGCAGCACAGAAGATGCAAGAAGGACCAGCAGCAAAGGGGCTAAAGGGAGTCCCATAGCAAAAATTTGCAATGCCTTGAAATTTTAAGCACTAAAACCTGTGAATACATAAAATAATAAATCTTTGCAATTCCAGATATTTCTGATTAATACAAAACAGAGCCAGTTACATAGGGTTTGCTTTTTCTGTTAGCACTGGAATTGGTGACGCCTGGTTCCCTATTCATTAGTGCTCTTTATGCACACCTTACTCCCAGTTCAGTAAGCCCATCCATCTCTCCCGATCTTTCACACATCCCTCTCTCTCCCCCATTCCTCCTCCTACCCTCTCCTTCCCTTGATGTTTCCTCTTCAGTACATGCGCAGGAGGCAGAGGGTGTCATTGCCCAGCATACCAAGAGGGAGAGCAGAGCAGCTCAGACTGCAGGTTCCATCTCTTGCCTTGGTCCAGCTACCAAATTTCATGAAACTCAGGTGTCTGTTGCTCCATCAACTTCAGGTAGAATTAGTCAGCTGATTGAAAAGATAGTCCGGGCAAATGGTGAGACAAATTGACATACACTGCAATCACATTTCTGTAGCCCACCAGGTTAATTTGAGGCTCCTTAGGTACGGTTTCTACACATGCTTTTTACCTTCCTGTAAGTGTAAATGTAGTGCTGCTGGGTGTTTTCCAGAAAGCTAGCCAGGTACCTTGCCAACTTGTTATATCTCACAGAGTGGCTTCCTCTCCCAGAATGCTACAGCTGTAGCTAACTGCAATTCCCACTACTCGATGGCTGCTGCGAGAAGATGTGGCTGTGGGTGAGTTGAGCCCCTCACCAACAGCATCTGAGACCCTCTCATTTGAAACTGTGAGGTAGGTGACTCCTGCCTCTGCAGAAAGTGGCTGGTGTTTTTGTATGGGATGGAGAAAAAAAGTTGCTTCATTGTAGCTGTTCTTCATGCTCTTGAGTAACGTGGCTCCCGGCCTTCTCCCTTTTCAGGTAGACTGAAGGGAGGAGAGCAGTTGCTGCTGTCTTAACACCTAGACTTTGGAAGTGGCAAAGTAGCCTTAGCTTTACCTAGAGAAGATAAAATCTCTTACCTTGTCCTCCTCTAACAGAGAACCCTAAGAAACTGCTCATTTTTACCTCCATCCCTCAAAGTGGAGGCTCTGGGTGGTGGATAATGAGTATCACCCTTCTGTGATGCAGTTATACCCCTGTCTGAGGGGCACCTACACTGTGTCCTCACTGCAGTAGCAAGAAAGGCCTCCAGAGTGTGTCTTGTGTTTATACCTGAGTAAATGCTGTATTATTCATAGCAATCTGCTTTGAACCAGTTTGCAACATCCAGTTCCCCTGATTGTGCATGGAGTTATGTACACTTAGTAATACAAAAACGATCTCACAAAAATATACTTCAGGTGGTCTCCTCTAGCTTGGTTTGGTTTAAATCAGCAATTGGGCAACTTCTAAAACATGTTTTCTGTTTTTCTGACTTCTCCAATTCCAAGAGAGATTGAGTTTCCTTTGCTTCTTTAATGAGACCACTCTCACTGAGTTACTGCCTCAATTGTGCAGAGGGATAAATGCCTGATTTTGTCCATTTGAAAAAGGTCCAGAAAAAAATGCTTCTGCTCAGCCTCAGCCATTTGGCTGGGAGATTTCCACATCATGTGTCAAGCTGGCTTTTCTTCTCTGGCTGGAGAAAACTATTCAGATGAGGTTGAGGGGAGTTACAAGTTTTTTACAGCATGTAGAAGATTCCAGCTAACTGAGTTCATTAGGAGTTTTCCGACACAGAATTTTTTCTGTTGAAAAATGCCAACTCCTTGTGGAGGAGGGTCAGTTACAACAAATGACTCACTTGAACAGAGACAGCCTGAAAGAGTCCAAGGTAAAAGAGGCCAGGTTTAGGCTGGTGCCCAGTAGGGTGATGTTTGTATCCCAGGACCCTTTCACTTATAGGGCTTAAAAATTCTGGGTCCAAAGTCTCATCATTGCCCTGCTGTCAGAAAAAAATTGTGAAGATTCATTCATGTCTCGTGTTCTTCCCATGACTGACCCATCCACAAAGTCATCACCTCCTCCTTGCTGACAGTCGCTGTGCTGGCTCATACTACAGATGGGTCTGTCCCTGTGTTTTTAGGCTTTGGTCCAGTTTGGGTGATTAACCATGTTGGGGTCATTGGGGTTCCCCAGTTCATATTTTTATCTTGGGAAAGGGGTTCACGTTGCTGCAGGAGTCCAAAGTAATCAGGAAGAGTCAACATTAAAAGAGCTTTGGAAATTAGGAAACATCAAACAGAGGGTCACCAGTACAACCCCAGCTGTACGTTTACATGATGGTACTGTTCTTAGTTACGGGCTCTCATTTCTCTCCTCTGGGGCTCCTTCCTCACTCAGCGCACTGGAGAAACTTTGCTTGGCTAAAGCAGCATGGTTATATAGTCAAATGTGCTGTTGTCCCCAGGCTGGATTCAAGTGGTTTAGAAACAAGAAAAATTCCCAAATTTTGCCTTCCTCTGAAAGCCACAGCTATTGCAGACTACAATTTCTACTGTTTCCACTCCTTGTTGACTGTTAAGTCATGGCTGTGGGTGAGTAGGTGGCTGTGGATGAGCAGTTTTGCCTTGCTATTTATGGAAGTGAAAGACATGTGATGAAAAGGAAAAAAAAAAGGCTACTGCAGTGATGAAACTGGTTGAAAGTTGCACAGTGTACTGGATTACATCCCTGCCCAGAGCCCTTGTTTAGTGTTGGCAAGTAGCTCAAACGTGTTTAGAGGCTAATGAGGCTACTTCTGCTACTGAGTACACAAATTGGATTCTGCAGAAGTATTGAGTAAATGCAGGTGAAACTAATAGGATCTGCTATCTGAATATAGAAAATAATATACCCTATTAAGTGTTATTAAAAAATGTAAGCTGTGACTCCAATTAGGTGCCAAAAAAGAGAAAAGATTAATATAACAAGTCAGCCTCTTGTCAGTGAAATGGGAATAATACCAGCCTTTAGATGAAAATTGTTATGCAGCATCCAGACTGCACAGCTTCCCAATTCCCTGGTGAGACAGGGGACGAGGGAGGGATAGTAACATTCAGGATTCAGAAGAGAGTTTGGGAGGAACATGAGTGATGTGAACTGGCTTGGAGAAAAATAGTCTGCACTCATGTAAACACAGGCAGCATCATAAGACTTCAAGGGTCAGAGCTCAGCTTGAATTAAGACAGATCTCTCTTCTTTAATATTTAGTGTTGGGAGGATGAAAGAAGTATTGCCCTAGAAAAATCAGTTTTAAAATTTGTCTGGATGCTGGGTTTTCACTTTAGAAGTAATTAGGGACGTTCCTTTCTTTGCTTTGCACTTCAAAGGTTTACATGCTTGACAGTGAGTAATCAGCTGCTTGCTGAGTGCAAGTCAGCATGATGGAAAAATAGCCACTGGTTTGTTCCATAAAGTCATGGGAAGAAACAAATAAAACAAATGACACAGATAATGTTTGATTTTTTTTTAAGAGAATAATGTGGCTGAATAGAGCATTTCCTACCATTTCGAGTAAAGCAGTGATCTGCCAGCTTTGAGGTTATAAGCAAAATTTTTAGTCATAATATTGTAATAAAAAGAAAGGAAAATCAATCAAACAGCTTTTTCAGAGGGTGTGCTGGAAGCTTTTTCCCCAGACCATGCTCGCTCCCTCCGTTGTCACTTGCTTTCTATCACCCAGAAGCAAGTAGTTCCTCATCTCATAGATACTTGAGGATTACTATTAATATTTTATCTTCTTATTAATATCTATCTTCTATAAAAGCACTGCTGTGTACTAGGCACTTTATAGACAAATAAGAAAAAGAGTAACTTTTCTAGAAATTTTCAATCCATAGGGGTTTGCCTGAAGTACTGTAAAATGAATCTCTCTGGGTTTATTTATTTATTACTTGTAAAGATTTATCTTGCATGCCTGCCCATGACAGCTCGTGTTTTACAACAACTAGAGATGTGGTAGGTGTTCCACAGCAGGATCTAAGCATGACCCGCAGCTGGAATGATATTTTAATCTGTAGGCTGCCAAATTAATATGTTAGAAGGAAATGTGGGAAGAGAAATTCCCAATGCTGATGAAGAACCACTGGGAAGAAGTGAATCTCAGGGATCTCAGCACAGGTACTGGGTGCTCTGAGCACCCCATGCCTGCCAGGAAGGCTGGCAGCTTCAGCTTGTGTCATGCAGAGCCCTTGGTGGGTGCTCCAGGTTTGATCGTAAACAAATGGTGTGGAAGTTCCTTCACCCTGAAGGTGATAAAGCAAGGGAGTCTCTTGCAAAGTCTACATGAGAGAAAAAATTCACATCCTCACTGGCATCTGGGGTGATGTAAAGCACTACTCTTCCCTGATGGCTGAGAAGGGATACTAGCTCTAATGAATTCTGCTAATTGCTTATATCATTTTAGGGAAAGATGATTTATCTTCCTTTGGTAGACAGCTCAGGTTCTTATTTACCAAACACACTTGCTGAGAGAAAATGTACGTGACTGCTCGAGATAGTATACTTCTAGCACTATCTTTTTTTCAACAGTGATGTTTGAAAGGTGTGCAGGAAGAAAAACAGATGAGACCTTTTTCTTAGAATAAAACTTTGTTTTAATTTGGCTATGAACTTAGATCCATATGAAAAAAATGTGTTCAATTTTTCTAACTGCTATATTTTTTCCCTGTATATCCACTACTACAAAATACAGTTGTGTGGGACTGTAATATCCAAAACTGAGATTCTGAAAGTCTAAATATTTGCATACTTCTGATGAAACATCCTGATAATTATATTTTACCTGTACCAAATTTAGCACAATAATGCCTGGTTTAGAGATAGACTTTGGGGTATGTGAGGGTGGCATTTACTATGTGTGGCTCCTGTTGACATACCAAGTCTTTCTTTTGCCTATAATACATTTTTCAAATACGGCCAACTAATTAAATTTATATAATTTATATAAGAGATGGTTCTACATTGATATACATATTATATGCATATGTATTGTATATGCATAGCATATCAAAAGATATATGCATATGCAGATGTTCTAAAGACAGTGTAATGTTATATTACTTGACTATAATAGATTCATAAATATAAAATACTCTCACTGTTCTTTGGTTTCTGTGCAGATTGATGGTCTATCGGATGAATTAAAGCCTGTGGCTGCTGCATAGTGAAGTAGGCAGCTGCTCAATATTTATTTTTAACTTCATTGATGAAAAAGTAGACCCACTCATTAAATGTAGACCAGCTCATTAAATTAGTCCTGGTTCTTGCAGTAAGCACAATCTATCTCCTTCAGCAGGAGACCAGGTTGGAGATATTTGGAAATTTTCCAGCAACACCTCAGGTTTTTTCTTTTTTTTTTGTTCAGAAAATACATGTTTGAGCCTAAAATATTTCATTCAAAAAAAAAAAAAATTTTACTGAGTCCAAGTGACCATATGTATCCACACATCACTGCTCCAGCCTCAGCACTCAAGCACTCACACCTCACCAGTTCCTTGGAGTTCTTTGAGAGTCCTCAGCCTTGGTGTAATCTGCCCAATAGATTGGCTAATTGTGTTGGAAGTTAATGATCCCTGGGCCTTAGGCAGTCTGCCATTAAGTTGAGAAGCTGAAACACAGTCCTCTGTCTGGTTGGCGAATCTTCCCCAGACACAGCAGACCTGAAACAGTGTCATTTTTGCCAGAAAACTCCTACCAAATGTCCACTGTTTCCCCTGGGGTTTAAAATTTTAGAAAAAAAAGGCAAATTTTACACAGAACAAATCCCTTGCTTTTCAGCCAGGGTCTAGTCCACTCATATTCTTTGATAATTCAGCACATTAGTCCACAACACCTTTATCTTAGTATTTGCCTCTTTCCTATTATATCCATGGAATGACAGACTCTATGAATACATACGTATAAAGATATATATGTGTGTGTATATATATAAAATTAGGCAAAATATGTTGTCTGTAATTAGGTAGTTCTGTGTTGTGCTCAGAAGGGCACTGCTGAAATTCTTCAGATAGTTCTTCACTTTGGTATTTCTTGGCTCCTAAATGTTTTAGTTTGCAGTCTATTTATAAACTTGGGAAGTTATTTTAAAGATGTACTTTAATGGAACGTCATAGAGAGGCTCATTTTGAACTAAAATACTTGTGTTTTTCCGTAGACGTTCTAAAAATATTTTAGTTGTGTACGTGTCGTCGACTGCAGACTTTTGCAATAGCAAGGGTTGTTCTCAGGCAGATTGGGGTTTGTTAAGGAATTACAAAATGGAGTATCAGGTTGTAAAATAATCTACAACCTGTGGTAAAATTCAAGGAAAGCTCTAGATTTTTCTAAACATTGAGTAAGTTGTCTGTCCTTTCTTGTATGCATTCTCTATTGAGCTTGTGCCGATTTAGTCTGTGAAGGGGTAAGGGATATGGATATTCTGGGCAAAACAAGGACAGCAAGGAGGAAAACCTGTGAATTACAATGGCGTTTCTACTTCCTTCCTCTTCTTCATTTGTGTGTTAATCAGTAATTCAGCACTTAACTAAAGGAGAGCTTTTCTACATGGGGTATTACATATAATGCACTTTTTAAACAGTTTGGTAATTTCCCCTTGGGTCCTTGCTCCAATATTTGCAAAATCTTCTTCACAGGCTTAAAAATTAATGTCTTTGTTGTCCATTGTGGTTATGTTCCATTTCACGTTTTTCCTTGTGTGAAAAAAATGTCCTTATTACAAAGGTGGGGCAGCTTTCTAGACTGTAAGCTCTTCAGGGCAGGGAACGGTCTCTTACTCCATGTTTGTACGGCATCGCTGTTGCCTTGACCTGGTCGAAGGCTCAAGCTCCTGTGCACTATTGCAATGCAAATAATAAACACTACTGAAAAATAAAGAGTCTGCTTGGTCAATTGGAGTGTTACCCAAGTATGAAGAGAGGGAAATGAGGTGTCAAAGTCAATTCTCTTCATTATGGTTTGTTTGGCACATCGTAACAATTTAAAATAGTAATCCATTTTATAAATCAGCCGTGCAACAAGTTGATACTTTGCAGACTTCAGAAGATTTGCCGATGATAAATAAGATGACATTTCTTGTTAGCAATAAATAGTGAGACTGTACAAATTTACCAAACAAAGGAAAATTCTTCTTACTTTGTGACCCTGCTATTTAAAAAGCCCTTGAATCCTAAAGGGCTTCTGTAAATACAAATCACTGTAAACTGCAGAATTGCTAAAGCAATGAAGTGAAGTAATTCTGTAAATCTAGAGAGTCTGATCATTCAATTAACTGCATGGATTACCATATAGTTAGCTGTAGAGGACGTTTCATTTTTTTTAAAAAAAAATTCTCTAGGCAATGAGTTAATGTGTATTAGTGATTCCAGACATCTTAGAGAATTCAAATGAAACTTTACCAACAGAATTAGCTCAGTAAGTATTTTTCACTTTTGTTTTTTCATGTGGTTATGGGAGCAGAGTTGTCTCGGCTGAATATGAGCAGGAAATGATGGGAATATTGGTAGTATGGATAGCATACAAAAAACTGCATTGAAAATAGTGGCCCCATCAGTAGCATATATGGCCCACTTCTAATATGACACAGGCACTTACCCAAGGGTAAGAAGCAGAAGGTGAAAAATATACAGGGTAGAAGTCTGTCATTATGATGAGACGGCAGAAATCCCTATTTAGAGGTGATACCGAACTACAGAAGAGTCTCAGCTAAAGATTCACTGAATTCTTCTTTTCAGGTTGAACGTTTTTATCGTTCAAAAATAAGAAATAACAGTACTGCAGTTGCAAGTTGGTTTTGATGTTCTGCTTTTGGAGGAGGAGTGCTATAGACACTCTGGCTGCTCAGGAGAGCTTTCTGATTGCCCAGCTGATGTTTTTCTGATAGGGAGGAATCTGCCACAGTTTCCACCACTGTTTTTCACCTGTAGCATAAACTTTCCGTGACATTGGTCTGTGTGAAACTGAGGAGATAATCTCCTTATCCCTGATTGATCTCCAAGGCCCTTCTGATCTCATTTGTGCTAAGCACTTCCTACGGTTTTTAAGAAGTGATGCCTCCCTTTCCTTTGCACATGATGTGCCAAAACCTGTCCCTTACTGTCTGGGTGTAAAAAGCTAGTACCCGGGTGGTTTCTAACTCTTCCCCTTATCAGTGAAAATGTATGTTTTTCACAGTGCTGAGACCATCACTGATAAGACTGTCCATGTAAACAGCTGGGGAAACAGCTGTAATTGCTTTTTAGTGGCTTTGTTGTTAGCTGAGAGCAACCACTTGTTCATTTCCAAGTGCTGGTTCTTTGTCCCAGGGTCTCTCTGGGACAGATGTTCCCTGTCACCCTTGCCCTCCAGAGTCCATGTAGCTGTGGTGGCACAGAGATGTAGGGCTTTTTCTTGCCAACACCCATTTGATTTGCATTATGTGGATAGGGACGGTGATGTGGAAGTCAAGCTCTAGATAAAGTGGGGCTGAATCTGGGTGATGTGATGAAGTAACCTGAAAGTTACAGGCTGCCCAGGGAGGTTGTGGAATCGTCTTCTGGAGACTTTTAAAACCTGCCTGGATGCAATCCTGTGTGGTGTGCTCTAGGGAATCCTGCTTTAGCAGGGCGGGGTTGGACTAGATTGTCTCTGGAGGTCTCTTCCGACTCCAGCGATTCTGTGAAGTCTGCTGGGGATTACAGCTGTTCCTTCAGGTCCTGGAGTCTGCCTGGTGCATGTTGCTAGAGCCTGCATCTGGGGATGTTGCTACAACCTCTGTTGTTCTTTGGCATTTATAGGTAGTAGTTTCTAGTGGGGATGCTATCTTTTAACTGCACCTAAATGGGAATTGCAGCAGTTTTCTTCAGCAACATTCATTGCCACCGTGATCTGTCCGATTGCTGCTACCAGCTCTTTGTTCCTAAAAAACAAGTTAGAAACTGGTGTTTGAGCAACAGCCTCTTCAGTGGCTTGTGCATTGCAGGGCAAGTGGTAAATGTGTTGTAAAGCATGTTTTTCCTGTTAGTTTGCAAACAAATTTAGGATGTTGAGGTATGAACTATAAAGCTCAAGACAATTTGTGAACTGTTGTCTGTGGACATAACCTTTCTCTTCACATTTTGCCACTGCTGAAGTTCATGAAGATCAGTAAGAAAGCAAAAAGTCCCCAGATGGGAAGGCTTCATCCTACACATCAGGAAAATCTTCAGGTCTGGTGTCCATGCAGTCACTGAAGGCTGTCAAACTGGGATGTCAATGAAATGTAGAGCACCAGGGAAATGAAAGCGACTGGCTTGTTTTTCATGCCAATCTTGTACTTATGTTAAATCACTGAGAACCCATGTTGGCAAGTTGCAAGAAACTGCTATAAATTCAAATAAAACAAGGGCAGCATGTAATCATGATGATGCTGATAGGAGATGGCAACTCGTTTAATGAAATCTCTCTGTATTACACCAGTATTAAACCAACTTGTTAAACTTCTTAAAGCAAATTAGATGGTTTTAGAATGAAGCGAAAACACATTTAAGTGATAAATTAACTTACTTTGAGTGGTCAATACAGTGCTCAGCCTTTTTTTCAGAACGTTATCTTTAATGTTGAAATGAAAAAAAATTGAAGTTTTGTCTAATTTGGAAATTAACTTAATATAAATGGAAGCAATTAGTGCGGTGTGAAATGCAATGAAGCCTGACTAGCTTTTGTCTTGTGCACTGTCAAGTCTTTGACTAGTTTGTGTAAACATGAGGTTTAAAATGCGGCATTGTTGGCTCCTGGCTGAGTGAATCCTTCATTAACGACGTCTATAGTAAGTGTAGCTGCCCTTTCCACCGGTGTAGTGTAATACTTTACAAACAGCTGAGGGTCTTTCTATGACATACCTTCAGGGGTGCTTCTTGTTGATCTGCCTTTGCAAGGTCATGGCCAAGGTGTGGCTCCTTCTTCCTGTGCCAGCTAGATCAAGTCTTGTCTTTCAGTTGGAAGTCCAGAGAGAGCAAAAATGAAAGCAGAAGATGGCCATGATTCACATCACCCTGCTAAGGCATGAATCTTTTGTTATTCCTTTTTTCAGCCAGGAGAATAAGATTCTTTTCTGCTTGAGATTATAAACTATTTAGAGATGTGCCTTTTGCTTTAGGAGCAGAAAAGCCGTCCTCGGTGGGACCGAGGCTGTCACTGCAGATTAAAAGAGCCCTGGGGAACAACTGATTAACAAAGAAAATGAATGCAAAGCCCCCATGTCTCTATATTGAGCTCATACAGGGGAATACAACTTTACTTGGCAGTTGTCGGTAGAAGATTGCCTTTGAAACTGACATTTTATCAAAGCACTGTGATGGAGGGTTATAATTGTAGTAGGAAATTTCCACCTTTTTGTTTTTACTTTGTTCTGAATTGCTATAAAAGTAAAAAACTCCAGTTTTCATGACTGAGTGCTGAGCAAGCAAGATAAAAGGCAGAAGAAGATCTGAGTTAGATTGACTGAAACTGTTCCAAGTGTTTGTAATGTTTTATTAACTGTTTTTAACAAAGTGCTTCAAACTGGAAGCGAAGAATTGCTTTTTTAAATATTTCAAATTTAAGTGCTGCCACAGTTAAAAAGAAAAAAAAAGTGGAATTCACGTCTTGGTCACAACTTCTCTGAGCAAAGTTCCCAGTCCAGTGAGTCATATTCTGTTACAAAAAAATGTTTCCCTTAAAAATCCACCCCCCCAAGTTCAAACATACTGACTCATATGCCATTCTACTCTTCAGATTAGCGAAGTAAAAAATGACAGTACTTTATGAAGCAAATGAGTCCTCCCTCTTTTTTATCTTAACCTCTGGTCTAATTCTATGGCGTGCTGAATGCCTTCAGGTCTGAACTAGCAGCAGCGGAAGATGTGCATCACATTGTTGGTTCGGGCCCTTCCAGTCTATGCTGGTGCTGCCATAACCATAAGCATTGCTGAGACAGTAAAAGTCAGAGCACGTTTGATGGGATCTATTATGTCTCTTGTCTCATTGTCAACATGGTTTTCTGTGCTCCCATCCGCTGGCTGCAGCTGTGCAAATCTACTGAAAGCCACAAGTTTGCTCCAAAAGTCTTCCAGACAGAGCTGGTTTGTACAGCTGTGCCCAAGGGGATAATCTGAAACTTGCTCTGTGTTTTTAGATGCAAGAAGAAAAAGGCTCATCTTAGTTCTTTGGGCAAAACCACAAATAGACAATGACGTCTGTCATGGGCACTGATCTGCATTTAGGAGAAAAACCATTCTCGGGGCTGGGACAGGAGCTGTGGTGGGGCAGTGTTGGTTGATGGGTCCTAGCCCCAGCTCCAGTTGCGTGGAGGAGTGTATCTCTGCTGTTCCAGGCACTCGAGGAAAGAAGTTGCTTTAGTGACAGAAGATTCTGGGGACTTTCTTGATCTCAGTAATGCCCATGTGTTATACTCCCAGTTGTCTCTGAGGATACAGAAGGTGCTCAATACCTTCCTTTTTTTCCTGTGAGGGAAAAAACTCACCTTGAAGGATCTTTTTGTTCTTTGTGGAATGGTTTCATCTTCATATGGTGGCATTCCTGCAAGTCAGTTTTTTCACAGGGAGGCTGAAATAAAACAGTTTGGAAAAATAATTTCTGTTCCTTATGGCAGTGTCTGTTGATGGTAGCATAAAAAGCACGGTAGCACCTATGTGGCCATGTTGATGAGTGTCTTCAGTGAGACACTCCTAAAAGCAGTAACATCACTTAAATCTAACAACCCACTTAACACAGTGGATCAAGCATGTGCCCATTTTGAGTTTTATATTTTAAAAAAATGTTTGCTGAATTTTACAATTTTTACCAAACTATTACTATTCCTCATAAAATTGTATTTCTGTTGTGCTACTCCCTCTACTCCCCAGTAGAGGCTCATGAGTACTGATTACACCTTAAAGAAGACCCAGGATCATGGGCAGTCTGGCATTATGTCAGTTTTACAGCTGGGAAAACGGTGATGCAGAAAGGTCAATTATTTTACCTTTGACTCTGTGGTTAGCAGTGTTACAACAAGCAGAATTCAGAAATCCTGCTCTGATTGCTGATGACATAATATATATCCATGACACGTATAAGGTATACTGCGCCTTATGTATACTGCTCACTAAGATTTGGAAAGATTTCATTATTATTTCCATTTGGGAATTTTCATTTAATGATTTTTGTATGGTTTTGCTAGAAACTTTAGCTGTTGCAAAGCTAAAATCGCTGCTCTGTAGAAAAACTTAGAATCATAGAATCATTTAGGTTGGAAAAGACCTTTAAGATCATTGGGTTCAACCATTAACCCTACTTTACAAAGTCCACCACTAATCCATATCCCCAGGCACCACATCTATATGGCTTTTAAATACATCCAGGGATGGTGACTCCACCACCTCCCTGGGCAGCCTGTTCCAATGCCTGACAACCCTTTCAGTGAAAAAATTTTTCCTAATGTCCAGTGTAAA
>JAAGNO010025703.1:34458-46773 GCA_033439905.1 Ceryle rudis | reverse complement strand
TGGTGACTCCACCACCTCCCTGGGCAGGCTATTCCAATGCCTGACAACCCTTTCAGTAAAGAAATTCTTCCTAATATTGACCCTGAACCTGCCTTTGTTCAGGTTCAGGCTGTTTCCTCTTGTTCTATCGCTTGTCACTAGGGAGAACAGACCAACTCCCACCTCATTACAGCTACTCTTCAGGTAGTTGTACAGAGCAATAAGGTCTTCCCTCAGACTTCTTTTCTCAAGGCTAAACAGCCCCAGATCCTTCAGCCTTTCCTCATAAGAGACATGCTCTAAACCCTTTACTAGCTTGGTAGCCCACCTCTGTACCCTCTCCAGCACCTCAACGTCTACAAGAAGTAGAGTGGGGCCCAAAACTGGACACAGTATCTGAGGTGCCGCCTCACCAAAGCCGAGTACAGAGGAATGATCACCTCCCTGCTCCTGCTGACTACACTATTCCTGATACAGGCCAGGATGCTGTTGGCTGCCTTGGCCACCTGGGCACACTGCTGACTTATGTTCAGCCTGCTGTCAGTCAACATCCCCAGGCCCTTCTCTGCCTGGCAGCTCTCCAGCCACTCCTCCCTAAGCCTGTAGCGCTGCTGGGGGTTGTTGTGAGCAGGACCTGGCATTTGGCCTTATTGAAACTCAATACTCAGGTACTTGATGGCACCAAGTACCACACATACACAGAGGCCAAATTCCCGTGTCCTAAATAATAATCAGATAATGTATTTAAGATAATATATACATTCAGATAAATGCAAGCTAGGTAAACTTCAGAAAATAATTTTGTGGATGAGATCACTGTATATACACTCCATTGAAGGTATTCATAGTTCTGCAGAGTCCATCCTGGAGTACTACAATGACTGCCATCCTTTGGTGTCCAGTGATCAGAACAGGGAGAGTTCAGAGTGATTTTATAGATCTGGAGCTGAATTTGAGGCAGAAAAGTGACTACAAAGCTATTTCCATAACTAAAGTTTTGTGTTGTTTAGTTCCGTTGACTTAAGTGTGGCTATGAGATGTGGATTAAATCCTCTACTATGAAATGTCTTAGCAGGAGTGTTCTTAATGGTGAAACTTATTTATTCTGATTCGTGTTTCCCCAACCATTTGTTATGAACTTCTCATCACAAGCGAAAGAAAATAAATAACCCATAAACCAAGTTACTGCAGTTGAACTATGGGCATGAATAGAGGTATGGTACAGTGTAAGTCTTGCTTTTTGAGTACTTTATAAGTGCTGCTGCTGCTAGGACAACAGTATCTGTGATTAGCTGAACAGCTGTAAAAGAATACAGACGTTAGTGTGGTGGCAACTATGTATTTCAAAAGAAATGTCTTTCATTCTGTAAAATACCACCTTTTCATTTCCATGAACAGAGTCATCTATAGTTTGAGTTCATGCTGGTGGTAGCCCCACGAGCCCTGTGAATTAAATCCCAGGCTGGGCAGTGATGTAATTCCCTCAGTTCTCTTTTAATCTCCTTTTTGTGCTGAGAGCAGCCATCTGTCCTCCTCCAGACAATGATGGAAGCAGCTCTACATGGTATGCCATCAGGAACAAAAGCCACAGCTTCATACCAAAGGGCAGCAAGCTGCAGGTCACAGGGAGCTGTAAGGATATCAGGGTCAAATGACACCTGTACAGAACAATAAAAGTAGGATTATATGGCCTTTATGTGATCACTCACTAGCAGAGAAGTGAGGTCAGTCTTTGTTTGAGTTTTTCTCTAATGGCCATGGGAACACATATGTGTTTTCAAGGATAGCCACACCGTTACTTACCCACAAAGTAATGGAGTAACAGAACCAACTTCAAGCACAGGGCAAAGCAGACATGTCACAAAACAATTCTTTTGAGGGGAAAATAAAACAATTTGGATACATTTTGGTACTTTGTGCAAGTTCAAAGTGTGTGAACTCAAGTGGTTTGTGTATCCTGTAACACGCCCTTATAAAAGCACAGTGAACCATGCTTTTCATGTGCACTCTGAAGCACACAGCAGTTCCTTTGCTGCTTTGCGGGGAAAAGGAAGCTGAGTGATGGGCGAGTGCTGCTCAGAAGCTGCATTCAGGAGAAGAAGTTGGTTATGCATCGAGTTACTTTTTCTGCACGGTGAGCTGGAAGGAGCTGGAGGAAGGTACATACTCCACTCAGTGAAATTGCCCATTCCTGCAAGGGGCTTTCTACTTTTTCAACAAGTGGTGCTAGTCCTACACCAACTATTCTTTTTCTGGCCTGGGTCCATAAGGAAAACAGAAACTGATACAGGTTTAAGCTATAGGAACCTTTCTTACATACCAAGGGGGAACATAATTAAAAGTTCATGCATATAATGAAATAAATGATTACGGCTAAGTGCAGAGCCTCCCATCTTTTCTTTAACCCCACATCACTTTTGTCTGCTCTGCTTCTAAGCAAAAACACAGTTTGAAGCCATTAGTCAGAGATAGACCAGGGGTTACACAGCCTTACTGCTTCTTTTTGGATGACAGATGAGGATTTGACCCTGTGTCTCATGAACAGGGTGACATTCCTTGAATCTTGATGGGTCAGAAACACGTATTTCACAAAGGGGTAAGCTGTAAACACCGTATGCTCCCACATCAGGGGAACACATCCTGGGACGTGGAGGCATTTGTGGCTATACAGCTGAGCTCCAATGAGTCATAAGACAGCCATAGCTGGCCCAGCACCAAGAACAGTGATTGCCTGCATGCCACAGTTTCACTTAGGCACATGGAAAATGGTTCCTATTGACCTCTTTCTTTTTTTTGCCATGCAGTTCATAAAGGATACTGAAATAGAAGTTCACAGTCATAAAGCATAGCATTTTTATAAAAATAGCATTTCTCTTTTTTTTCTTTTTTTTTTTTCTAAAGTGCAATGGCTTGGGTTTGTTAAAAAGTATTCTTATAACCCGAAAACATGTGGTATTCTTATTTGCTAATTTCCTTCTTTGTGCCCTAAATGGCGTGAATAATTCCTTTCACCTTGTACTGTCTACCCAGTTGATGGGTTTTTGCAGGAAGTCACAAGATACTGCAGTAAAAAGGGTCAGAAATATTACTAATAATGGAAAACACATTACTACATTTCTAGGTCCTTGTATTTTGTAGTGTACTCGAAGACATCATGGCTGCTGAGCAGCAGTCTAACTGGGTCATGTTGTTTATAAGTTTTAGACTGACGTTTTTCATGGTACCCAGGAACTACAAAAACTAGAGAAAAATCCTGTTTCCTCCTTGATACTGATAAGGGCATTGTCCTCCCTGCAGATTTCTTATTGTCCTCATCTCCCTGTGAGCACTAACTGAAGAGAGCATCACACCATGGAGGAGCCACTCCTGAACTGTTACTGTCCAGGAACAATTTTATAGATTGCCATTTTTTTTAGGCAAGGTGATCACCGATTCATGAATCACTGATTCACAAATTATTTGTTCTCTTTGACTTACATAAACACAAATAAATGTCTCTTGTTTAAGCTGTCTTGAGCTGGGGCAAAACTTAAGGCACCGATGTTGGTTCCCAAGACTGTCACAGCATATTTTACATTCTGGCAGCTCTCTCAGCATTGCTTTACAGCCTCTCCAGAGATCAGCTGGCTCTGCCGAGCGGTTAGTGGCTCCGAACGTAAATGACATTGCTGGCTGAGCCTGTGGTTTCTGGGAAACTTTTCGGAAGCCTGTTATCCTCCATGTTTTGTCATAATCCCAGGAGGGGCAGATTTTTGCTGCTCTGTATGAACAGAAGCTCTGACCATTGTCCGTAAGATGCAGCCTAGAGCATATGCTGCAAGGCTGAGCTGGTGTCACTCTGAGAGAGCTTTACTCCCACCAGTATCAACAGTATCAATCATAGTATCAACTCAAAGTGAGAAACAGAAGAACCTCCTGTGGTTTATTTTTGTATTGTATTTATTTTTGTTAAATTTTACTGTGTGAATAGCAGATAGTTGTTTAATGTATTGCTTTGAGCTAACACCTGGTGTAGTAGTGTTTGAGACACAGAAATCAGAATTATCCCAAAAGTGAGGATGTAGGTGTTTGTGTACAGTGCTATGCCTGTGTTTGCTGTGTAATGAAGCACATGGTCAATGGCCTTATACCCACCAGCTATACAACATAGTAGCTGTATAGAACTGGGATTTATTGCCAAGTTCATACAATTATCTCCTGACATTAAACAGATTTAATGCTCTCTCACAAAACACGGTACTCAATTTAACCCTGTGATTGAGCATGGCACCCAACCAGCTTCTTCAATGCACAAGGAGTTATGGTTAATGACAGCCCCACATGAGCAAGCCATAGGGCCTGGAGAGCCAGACTGCTGCACTTACAGTGCCTCTAGTCCCTTTCCCACCTCTTCAAGGGCACTGCACCACACTCACCAGCATCACCTTTCTCAGAGGAGACATTCTTTCCTTCCTCTCTTCCCAGGCCAGGAAGTAAGCACATTAACTTCTCCATTTCATTGCGGTAGCTCAGCAGGTTTGACTTTAGTTCAAGCTCTGCAGTCTCCTTGCAGGGCAATGACGGTTTTAATCAATTACAAACTGGCTTTCCTAACCAAAGTGCTGTTTCTTCAGGAAGCAAGAGCTTCATAGCAAAAATATAAAAAAAATGAATGGATTATATACATGTAGAGGTTATGTAGTGCTGAGCCATCATCCACTGGGGGTCTGGATGAAAACTGTATTGTTTAGTATATTTTTCTAAATCTCTGTCTCTTGACTAATAGTCCTATATCTTACAGAGAGCATGAGTCACTTCCCTCTTAATTCAGAGAGGCCACTTTGTATCATATTAAGTTCATTATGTTGCCAGACTATTTCCTCTCTGGGTGAAATGTCAAAATACTGGCTACCTATATAATCAGCATCAGAAATTTCTGTTAATTACAGACTGATTCATCTGTTATTACACTTATTGAAACAGTTCATCCAATGAGCCCAGATAAACCTATAAAGGTATATGCAGCTGTATAATAAATGGTATAGCAAACTAGGTATTCCATGTTTCCAGAGCATGAATCTTAGCCAGGTCTAAAGTATGAGAAGTATCAATACCCAAAACAAAGCACAGTTATTATTCTATAATTACTTACAGATACAGTTAAGGCTGATAAAATAAATGATTCCTTAATTTATTCTAAAATTTAATAGATAATATAAAAACAGAAGTAAAAAAGAGTTCAGAGGGAGATTAATCTTACCGAATTTCAGTATCTTAAAGTAAGCTATCTGTTTCTACCTAAGTCATGTGATTTCCTTATATGATCCATAAATGAGCTGCAAAGACCCATTTTAAACGTGGTCTGTCATAGAAGAGGATGAATCACTGTCTGGAGGTTTCTAGTTTTCTCCTTTCATTGCAAAGAGAGACCAAATTGCTGGTTTAGATTAGACCATCCATCCAATCTATCCTTAAATGTCTGTTTGTTAGAAAAATGCTCTGCTCTTTCTGTTGTAAGGAAAAGCAACATCATTGACAGAATAATGAGATCACTGCAAATTTTTTGCAAATATCAGGATAAACACTATGTTTTAATTTTGGGTTGACCAGATGTTATCATAGACACACTTTAATTTGTAGGTGTGATAACAGTACTCATTCACTTTCATTGCAGCCAGTTAAATTCAATCACACAGAGAACAAGATGTTGCATCCACACAGAGAAGTAATTCAGAAATAAATTCAGTGTGGATTCCCAGAGAAAGCCCTATTTGCAGATGAAGTGGCTCCTGCTAGCCCTACCATGGGGGACCATGGTTCTTCTCTTCCTCTGTGGCAGCAGCAATGGCAGTGCTGTCTGGTTCTGCTCTCATATGCCCTGCTGAGCCCTCACACCCTTGCTCTTCCATCCCTCTGCTACTGTTTGGGTCATGAATATTAAGCACAGAGGAAAGTCTCATGAACTTGGCCAGGAAAACAACATTAATAACCTTGACAAGTATGGAGATAAATTGGAAAGGATAAAGGAGAGAGTGGGAGGAAAGGAAGTGGAGGCAATAAATAGGCTAGACCTGCTGTTACTATGTTAATCTCTGCAGGGTTATTCAGGGGAATTGCTGAATTAGTTTATCCTATATCTAGATCCTTTCCTTATTTCTGGACTATTTCTTCCTTAATACCAACAGTGTATTTGTAATACAATGCATATTTACCACAGTTTACAAACATTTGAAGTCAAAATACTATTTCAGGCATATTAAATACAATGGTGGATGTGAAATACACAGGTTAACACATTAAATGATACAATTGCCTGACACCAGGTTTTACTCCACCCATTATTTTTTTGGAGATGACTATGTAATTGCATACCACCCGATGTAACCTGCAGTTGTTGTTCCAAAATAGACAGTAGTTTATTATATTAATACTCTGTAAAAGGCTTACAGCAGCTATTATTTTTAATAGTATTCTTGCTAGTGCCTTCTTGATTCTACAGCATTTCACTTTTGGCTGATATATTGTTTGGTCCACTACATTGTTTTGAGAAAAATAATCATTATGTGTACAGAAAAATCTGTTTGAGAAGGATTTAGAACAATGCTCTGAAGTTTAAGGGAGATAATAATTCCATTTGCTGTAGGAAAATTCTGTCTTCTATCTGTGCAGGAGGGGAACACATACACAATCAGAAAGAAATGCATATAAATGAGAACTCGTCACTGTGATGCTGATAAACAGTCAATCCGATTAATTTAGGAAAGGGGTAAAGGTTAAATATTTAATAATTTTAATTTCAAAGAATTTACTGCAGGAGTCCTCTTAAATGAGGAGTTCATTTTGCTCTGAAGTGGGTTATCTTCAAAGAATAGGTGATCTTGGTAGTAGTGGAAGTGTACCTAGGATCTCCAAAATAGGAGCCCACTGTAGATAATCTGCTGCTATAAACACTTCCAGCATGTTGTTGACAGTTTCTCAGTCTCATCATTCGCAGAGAGACTGGTTGTTGTTAAAAAAAAAAAAAGTTGGAAGTTGAGTAAAAAGCAAAGCTATAGTTATATCTTAATAATTAAAAAAAACTCACAGTGCTTTTTTTTTTTCATGATGATGTTCAGTTCACTGAGCTCCAGCTCACCTGTAAGGACTTTTTTTGCTGGAAATGAGAGACTGTTGGGTTTTCAGTGGGCAAGATGGCACCCTTGAGAAGTCCAGGTGGACCTGTGTTCGGGAGCAGCTCTCAGCAATTGAAGTTAGAGCTTCGTTGAACAGAAGGGGGTGGCAGCCAATTTATGCTAATTATTTTTGCCTATTTTTGATTGCCTAAGAGCAAGTAGATTGTATTCCTCCAAAAAGCAAACCCGAGAGTAGCAGCAGCCTGGTTTCTGTGCAGTCTGACTTCTTTCCTAACCTCAAGCTGCGTATTGTGGAGCTTCCCAGCTCTGCTCACCTCTGCAGTATCTGTTCACCTAACTGACGTCAAAAGCCTTCGTGCCAGAGGGATGCTTGTTTGGGAAAGTGGGTTTTGCAAGATGGGTTGGCAAGCACCACTCTGCAGGCATCACACTCTGCTTCACATCCAGTAAATTTTCCCCTTGGAGCTTGTTTCCTCCTACTGTTTCAGTAGCACAGAAGCCTTTTAATGGAAGCTCCCTCTGCCATAGCAGTGGGAGGCAAGGGCTGGTGGCATTGTGGTGTGGCGAAGGCCTTTGGCTGACTATCCTTCTCCATCATTTCCCCTCTGTGCCCTGTGTTTTGCTAAGAGTGCATTTAGACTACTGCATACCTTGTCAGCTTCTCTGCCCTTGTCTCCTGAGCACATTGTGGGAAGAGCTCCATGGGACAGAACCAGGAAAATCTCAATAGCTGCGAGATTCCTGCACCGTGTGTCATTGCCACAGGGTGTCTGCAATTGAGCAAACATAATCCGTCTGGCAGATTACCGAGTGTGCCATGCCTGCAAGGAAACGGGCCTCTCTTTGACCTATGACTGTATCTTTGTGCAGTGTTAAGTGTATTTAGTTAAGATCAGTTATGGATTTGTCACAATTCCTCACTTTCACTGGTAGTGTCCTTCAAGGAGATATGTGCATGCTGCTCCTCTGCCCATTGTAGCTGTGCCCTTTGGCAGGTAGAGTGGCAAGCCAAAGACAGACCTGTCACTCGAGAGCCCCACCTTGCCAGCCACAGCATGGCGGCAGCCAGAGGAGAGGACCCGTCACACCCACAGCATCTCTTCCTGCCACACTGGAGCTGGCACGGAGGAGCTGGGTGGCATGCAAAGTTCCCCCACTGCTTGCTTCCAGAGAGTCCTCAGTGCTGCCCACATGACTAGAACAGAAATCATGGCACATATACAAAACTGAAAGCTTTTCACACTACAATTTGTTCTTTCCTGCCCCTGAGGCCTTTGTTAGCAAACAAGACACCAGTGTTTGAGGGGAGAGACAATGGTGTGGTTCAGCTCACTCTGTGAAGGCATGCTGGAAATGGCACAACAACTGAGTCGACCTCCTCCCCTCCCCACCCCCCCCTTTAATTTTATTACTCTGGTTCAGTGACATTTATTTTGCTGTAAATGCCCAATTTGCTATACAGTACATGTGTTTTACAGAGAGACGAGTGAACTAAAATCATATGTTATGTTGAAATCCTTTGGTTGGAAAACACAGACAATCCGAATTTGCCTTTCAGCCTTCACTAGCTTAGACATTTGGTGGCAGACAGCAATAATATTTTTAGCCTCTAGCATTCTCCTTAGCTGCAGGCTAACATGCTAACTTGATCAAGAGGTGCTCTTTAAATAAGTTGACACCACATAAAGTAAATTTTCTATTAAGAAAAAGAAAATTGGTAAAAGAGAGCACTCTTTTGGGGGTTGGCCTGTGGTATCAGTATGCTGGAGCTGGTTGCTGCTGAGAATTTGTTGCTGCTGCTGTTTAGAGAGGGAAAAGGTTATAAACATGGTCCAGCTCCTCTTAGTTCTACAGCACCATTTTAGACACCAAACCTGGTAGGGCTTTGTATGGTTAAGCTTCTTAAGAGGATGCACTCGCTGTTGGCCTTCTGTATACATCCTGTGTTTGCAAGGGCTCCCATTAAACAACTGTCTAAACGGGGCCCAAGCAAGGCAGAAAAAGTAACCTAGGGGATAAATAAAATTTTTTAGATGATAAACAGTAAATACTGATCTGCTTTAGTCATATGAACTGGTTTGGCCGAGTTGTCCTTCTCCAGAAGTTTAATGCTTCTGTGCAAACACTCAGAGTTTCCACTAAATATATATGTCTGATATTCCAAAAATAGGTTAATAAATAGGAATTCCAAGCTGTATCATCATAAGCCTGTAGCTTGAATATCAAATCTGCCAGGTTATGTAAAAAATATTGGTTATATAATGGGATTTTTACCAGTCTAGTGGCATAAATATAAATATTAGCACATTATTAGGAAACCGACCTCTCTCTGACTTTGGAACTGTTACGCTGGAAGTCAGAGAGAAACTGGATTATGTATATAAGGGATTTAGATGCTGTAGCTTCAGAAGTGTCTAACAATTCAGAGCTAATTTGAGGGGTTTGTTCCACATAAATGTAAAAACATCTTAAATGGTACTGAAGAAAGAAACTGGAATGTGATAAGAACTTCAGACTGCTCCAAAGTTGATGGCCCAAACTGAAGCCATTGCTGCTGATAGGGTCAGAGATGTCCCTAAAATGAATACTCCTCATCTATTGAAATACATGGAAAGAGCTGGGGAGCTATAGTCTGTCTTTATCTGCTGGAAAGCAGATAAAGGTCCTGAGCTGGCAGAAATAGGGACTCACTAGCGAGAGGACATATGGAAGAGCAGCAGGGATCTCCTCCATGCAGAGCCATGCTCATACATGCCTCACAGACAGTTGTCGCCACTGGTCAGGTAATGGTGTTGAGCCCTGGGGAAAGGCCAAGCGGGCAGCAACTGCTTGGGGAGCAGTGGGGTGGTTGTGTGGAAATCCTCCCTACTGGGGAGCAGAAACACTGGAGTATGTGAGCACGTAAAAAGAGGTGCTGAGAGACACCTGGAAAGGAAAGGAATTAAGTACGCTATACATAGAAGTAAGTGCATCGGTTTATAACTGAGAAGCTGATTTTGCATGTTGCACAACTTCTTGAAAACCCTAAGTAGGACACTATCTGAAATTGCATGGCCTGATGTTACTGAGGCTGGCCATCTGTCCCCACGGGCTTTCACATCAGGAAAGCATTGCTTTTACTGAGAGCATGCAGTGTATATGGTGGAGGTTTTAGTGACTGAGTTAGATGAACCTTCTGTCATTTCGGCCTAAAGTGAAAGCAGACTGAAAAAACAGAGGCAAGTTCAACTTCACAAGTTAACATAAGTGAATTAAGTACTTTAATTTCACATATATTCTGGGTAAGTTGAAGTGAGGCAGACTGTAAAAGGCTGATATGGTCTTTAGTGTATGTAGTTCAAAGACTCGATTTTCCCAGCAGTGCTGGTAGCCTCTCGGTATGCTCTGTCGCAGCACCTCGAGCATTAGACACACCTTAGAGAATGAAATCTCACTGTTCTCTGCCAAGCAGGTAACTCCTGTCCTCCTCTTATGGGTGGAGAATAGGCATCCTCACCGAGGGAGCAGGAGAGGGGAGCTGGAGGGAGGGAAGGTGGTGGGGAGGAGACACTGAAGGGGCTTCCCAGGGAAAGCTCAGTGTCACACACATTCTGTGTCTGGGGACGGGGAACTGCCTGCCCATAAAATCAATGAGGTGCCCACAGTAACAGTGCAAGCTGTAGTGCAGACTGGTCAGGGCCCAGATCTCTCCTGTCCCTGGGCTTTAAATAAAAATCAGTTCCCCCTCCCAGATATATAGGTGCACATAACTAGAGCAAAGGACGACTGCTCTTGATAATCCATAGACCCTGTCTCCCCTCCTGCCTTGACTCAGTGCTGCTCAGGGCTTGGGGACTTCCTACCTGTGCCATCCCAGCTGGGCTTTCAACTTGCCCTGACAGTGAGCTAGCTCCATGCTACCAAGTGCACACTGACAAAGTGCTCATGTTTAAAACAAGACTTGAAAGTTCTGTTAATGCTTGGACTGCTGCTGGATTTTTTACCCTTGAACAGGATACCAGGGGGGGAAAAAAAAAAAAAAAAAAAAAAAAAAAGATATTTTAGCCCTGTAAGATTAAACAATCATGGTTTTAAGGGCTTAATCTGCTGGCATGCAGACTGCTGGCTGATAAGTCTCCGAATCTGAGTGTAATTGGATGCAGCATCGGATTCAGTTGTGTGGGCTTTCCGGGGGCTTTTTGTTTGTTTGTTCATTTTTAACATGCTGTGGAGTTGAAGCGTTCTGTCCCTGGAAATGCCTTTGGGTGTGAAGCTGTAACACTGTCCCCCCCGAGGACAGTATTTCAGCAGCACCTAGCTGGAGACCACCACTCAAGGAGGGTGTCGGGGGAAGGTTGCTCAGCGTATGAATTCGGACTATTGTTCAAGGCACACATCTGCCTTAAGAAATTGCACGGCACAGGCCGTTACTTATTCAGATGCAGAAGCTCCTTCCGTCCCACAAGACAGCCCATTCAAGTCACATGCCAGAGGTCTCAGCAGAATGGGCTGCAGCTGCTTCAAATCTGCTGTCTAACATCAGAAGCAGTTGGACGAACTGTACTGTACTGACTACAGTCAGGCTCCCAGGCGCCGAGGAAGACAGGGAAAAGATTTGGGATCCCAGTGCTATGTTCTCGGAGGATCTGTGGCTGGAAAATGAGAAAAACTGTGCCGTTGTTCACAAATCAAAGCGAGGAAGGAAGCGCCAAGAGCTCCTGGCCGTGGCTCTGGGGGTGAAGGTGGGAGTCAAGGGGGCACTTTTGTGGCAACCTCTGAAACTCTTTGCCTATTCACAGATTACCTCCTTGGTCAGAAGAGCAGCCTTAACTCAAAACGACAACCACTTCAACTATGAAAAAGCACACAATTTTAAGGTAAGCACAACTTCCTACTATTTTCGGCTAAAAAGTTGTTTAAAATGCCTCACATTTTATTTTTTTGCCGTGATGGGGTTTTCATGAAACCATCTATACTAGCTCTGAGAAAAGTGTCGAAAAAAGCATTTTTCTTCCTGCTTGTTTCTCCCTTGACTGCATTATTAATATGCTTTTACATAAGCACTTAATCTGAAAATGGTTTTGCTACTCGCTACGCTACTTGACTGGCATTTTAACTCTTTTTGCCCAGATTCAGTTTTCTTTTTTGTTCAGAAACAAAGTACTTCATATTGATTGTCTTTAAGATAAAGTGTATACATTTTTAAATTAGCAAAAGGTCCCTCTTCTACATGAAGCTATTATCA
>JAAGNO010025703.1:0-18380 GCA_033439905.1 Ceryle rudis | reverse complement strand
AAGTCATGCTGGCTGTCCTTGATCACCTCCCTGTCCTCCATGTGCCTTATCAGACCTTCTAGGAGAATCTGCTCCATCATCTTCCCAGGCAGAGGTGAGGCAAAAGATTGGGGCCATTATGTTATAACTGACATATTCACAGAATCTTAGAGTCATTTTGATTGGAAGAAACTTCTAAGATCATCAAGTCCAACTATTAACCCAGCACTGCCAGGTCACCACTAATGTCCCTCAGTGCCACATCTACACATATTTTAAATCCCTCCAGGGATGGGGACCTTACCACTTCCATGGGCAGCCTGTTCCAGTGCTTGACAACCCGTTCTGTGAAGAAAATTTTCCTAACATCCAACCTAAACCTCCCCTGGTGCAACTTCAGGCCATTTCCTCTTGTCCTATCACTTGTTACCAGGGAGAACAGACCAACCCCCACCTCACTCCAACCTCCTTTCAGGTAGTTGTAGAGCACCATAATGTCTCCCCTCAGCCTACTTTTCTCCAGGCTAAACAACCCCAGTTCCCTCAGCCTCAATTCATAAGACTTTTTCTCTAGACCCTTCACCAGCTTTGTTGCCCTTCTTTGGACACACTCCAGCACCTCAGTGTCCTTCTTACAGAGAGGGGATTGTTATACTCACTTTAAAACAGTCTTCATTGCATTCCCAATGGACGTACATTTGTCTCTGAAGAGCAAAATCTTTAATGAATGCATTTTTCCTACAATAAGTGAATATGTAAATAAAAGGCATGTTTGAAGTACACTGTAGCTGGAAGTACCCCTAGCCAAGGTGCCTCTTTAAGGAAGCTTGCTGGACTGCTTTGTAAAAGTAATAAATAAGTAACACTTCCATTTAGTCTACTGGTGACCTGGATAATAGATGCAACCTTCTGCTTTGCTATATCTGTTCTGATGCAGCTGCGGGCTCCTTGGAGGTATCTGCTTTCAGTTGAGCATTTTGAGTGCTCAGTGTCCATCAATTAAATAGAGCTCTCCACACAGAGCTTTACAAGACTAATGCTACCGTGCCTGGAATGTGTGGATTAAACAAAAGATTGGGGCAGGGTAAACATCCTCCTAGGGCTTATTGATGCTGTATTAAATTAAATGCTGATGGATGTATTCAGACTGCTCAGCTGCATCAAGAAAGGCTGCTTGTTTTAAACACTTAAGCATATAATCTCCTCTTGATGAGAACATGTAGTGCTATTAGTCTTAATGAGAATTATGTACATACATTGGACAGGGCGCATCCCTTCAAGATTAATGCTGTAGGTTTGTATAAAATGTCTGCAATCAATATAAACTCTTTTACTCTGCTGTGAAAGCCTTTATAACCACCTTAGATGCCATGTATCAAGCACAGCCACTCATCTATCTGCCTGTATCAACACATTGCTACAAGCGCTAGTTATTGTGAGACAAGCCAGGAGATGGCTTTACAGCATGTCAGCACCAGCTTGTGCTTGCACCTTCTGGCAGATAGAAGCAAACTCCTCTCCATTGTTCAAGCAAGCATAACCTCACATGGTCCTAATCTTATAGAATCATAGAATGGTTTGGGTTGGAAGTGACCTTTAAAGCTCATCTAGTCCATTCCCCCTGCAGTGAGCAAGGACACCTTCAACTAGATCAAGTTGCTCAGAGCCCTGTGCAATTTGACCTTGAATGTTTCGAGGGATGGGGCTTCTACCATCTCTCTGGGCAACCTGTTCCAGTGTTTCACCACCCTCATTGTAAAAAAAGTCTTCCTTAGATCTGGTCTGAATCTACCCTCTTTTAGTTTAAAACCATTACCTCTTGCCCTGTCACAACAGGCCTGCTAAAACATTGACTCATCTTTCCTATAAGCCCTATAAGTACTGAAAGGTCACAGTAAGGTGCGCCCAGAGACTTCTCTTCTCCAGGATGAACACCACCAACTTCTCAGCCTGACCTCATGAGGTGTTCCAGCCCCCTGATCATCTTTGTGGCCCTCCTCTACACTTGATCCAACAGGTACATATCTTTCCTGTGCTGAGGACAACAGAGCTGGACACCGTACTCCACAAGAATGGAGTAGAGGGGAGGAAATCGCCTCCAATGACTTGCTGGCCATGCTTCTTTTCATGCAGCCCAGGATATGACTGGCCTTCTGGGCTGCAGGCTCACATTGTAGGCTCATGTTCAGCTTTTTATCTGCCAGTACCCCCAAGTCCTTGTCTGCAGAGCTGCTCACAATCGCATCATCCCCCCCAAGGATTGCCCCAACCCGGGTGCAGGGCCTTGCACTTGGCCTTTTTGAACCTTGTGAGGTTCATATGGGCCCACTTGTCAAGCCTCTTTAAAGATGAGGTAAAGCTTTATGAGCTATAACTGATCTCAGAGTAGCCTGAGTTAAAGCTGGAGGTTAAATTCAGATAGCCTTAGCCCCTGCTTAACCAGTGTCCTACTCCCTGTCTTTCTACTGGAAGGCTGCAAGGACAGCAGAATTCCTTGGTCTGGAGAAAAATGTGGGTATGAGGGTACTAGGTAGTACAGAACAGATGTAGTCATTTGAACCTGAAAAACGATAGTGATCCAGCCTTCCTGCTAATTCTTCTCATTTCACTCGTTGCAAGCCATGCGTTGGTCAAGGGCTTACCAGCAACACATGTAAATCTTAAGCTCATGTTATTAAAAGTGCTCCATAATGAAGTTCTAACTGTGTTATAATTTGTGGCAAACAAATTGTATGTCATTTCAGTTGCATGATTCTTCTCTGTTGCTGTTCATCCATTGCAAGTATCCATATTCATTTAACAAATTGTGATCCACGTTTCAGAATAAATCATATAGCTAAATACTGTAGCATGTCTATTTATATTCCGATCTCTGCTATAAATAAGTTGGTCAAATATTAAGACATTAGAGGAGATCTGGAAAATAAGGCTTTCTTACTTGTCAATCAGTATAGAGAGATTGGTGTAGGACTTGCAAGGTCTGGATGTTTACTCTGATTTTTCCTACTGGTCTCCTGTGGGTCATTGGAAATTTATGTTATTTCTCTGTGCCTCTGTTTGCCAAAACGAAAATGAAAAGAATGGTTCATACTCCTGTGCATTGGTCTGTGATTACAAAATGCAACATCGGGACAGGTTATTAATAGCTTATTTTCAGTGAATAAGTGGACTAAATTCAATAAATACATTACTAACATGATTTTTCATCCAACATTAAAACATGATGGGTGAAATGGCACACTGCAGATATTGTTGATGTAATCACCAGCCTCTCCAAAAGATGTAAGCAAATAAATTGTTTACTAAAAGATAAAGAAACTACCATTCCTCATTCATATACTGTAAAGCTGGTAGCAATATATTCTCATTTAAGCCTCCAAATGCTTTCAGGTTGTTTTTTCGTGTCAGGTCAAACACAATAAATCTGAATTAGAAGCCTAGCTTTGCTTCAGTCAAAAATAGCCTGGTTTCAAAAAGATTTCTTCCTCCTCTTCTAGATGGAGACAAGGCTGATATTTCTGCCAGTATTTATCCAGACATAAACATCATTGCTGGAGCACTGAAGCTATACTTCAGAGACTTACCAATTCCTGTGATCACCTATGACACCTATTCCAAGTTCATAGAGGCAGCAAGTAAGTATTGCATACTAATTTTTACCAATCTTTAATTACATTTCCCATGCGTAAAACGGTCCACATAAAGAAAAAGAAGAGACAACAAACTGGAAGAGTTGTTCTGTTCAGTGAGGGATCAAGGCTGAGTGAACAGTGTAAGTCTTGAGAGTGCATTCTATTTCCTCACCATTTTTGCCCATCTCCCATATCCTGGCCTCCTTTGGCAACAAATCTGCACTGCAGACAAGCATGTCACCTCCTTCAGTCCGTGAGGGATCAGACCAATGAGACACCGCACAAAGCACATCCACCTCACAGTTCAGGTACATCCACTGTTTATTAAGTCCTACAGTATCTAACCTGTGTCCGGGTGAGAGGCATCTGCACTTATCCCCCACCAAGAGCCGGCAGATCATGGGAGGGGGGAGGACAGCAGCATTCATTGCCATAGCATTAGCACAGAATGATGAGATTTCCCTCAAATTCTGTTCTCTGGGGCACAGCCTTCCATGTAATGATAGTCCCTAATGAAAGCTCACCAGATGGATTGCATCAAAATACTTTAGCAAAAATGTCAAAGACCTGAGGTATCTAAGAAATAGCATGCTTTCTTCTTTCAAAAGTATCCTTAATAATTTTGAAATGGCAACCAGTATAGCAATAAGCAGCAGGAAAAGTGGCCTATCTGTCTGACTGGGCTGCCTTCCCTTCCCCTTTGGTTTACCCCACCTTGTACCTGCCATGTAACCACAGATACCTCTCTTCCGCACTCTCCTCTTCCTCCTTGGCAAAGAAATTATTCTTGCCAGAGGAAGCAGTTCCTGTCATGTTGATACACCAGTCTCTTAAAGGAGGACATAGATAATCTTCTAGAATTTGGGGTTCCTGGTGCCATTTGTATGAAAAGTCATGCAGCAGATCTAAGTCTGACGCAGTTCACATTTTAGGAATCTATATTTCCCACATAAAATAGATGTAAATCTGGCTCAGATTTTCAGAGAGTTGCAAGCAGTCTTAAGTGAGCACTGATGCTCTCCGATCACTGATACCTACATACTTAAGTATGTTCAGAAGTCTTTGTTCATGTAATTCCTTGCCATTTCAATCCTAGCTAAATTTACATATTCAGGCATAGCCTCTAAAAACATCTATCTGCACCCCCATCTGGTTTTGAAATCTAATGGAAGCAATTTTATGTCAGATTTCAAAGAGTCAATTCTGGGCAAAGCATTCTGAAGCACTTAACAAAGCTTGGGTACTGTACCTGTACAGAGCCACAGACCATAGCGACAGCTACTGAGTGGTCTTTGTTGCTGATTCGCCAAGCCACTTGTTTTTTGAGGATGCAGACGTTGCTGATAAGCTCCATGTTTAATATGGAACTATTTAAATATTAAATGGAGTTTAATATTTCTCTCTCCAAGCACAGTCAATGGCTTGTAAATGACTCCATAATAATAAGTTCGCTTTCCAAATTATTGCTGTTTACAAACGGAAAGCCCTATTAACATTAATCCTGTTTGGTGTTTTTACAGAAATCTCCAATCCTGATGAAAGACTAGAAGCAATACATGAAGTGTTGATGTTACTCCCTGCTGCTCACTACGAGACACTTAGATACCTAATGATTCATCTCAAAAAGTGAGTTAATTGGCATGCAGGATAATTCTTGAAGAGCTTAACAATTTTCTGCTTTGAAAGAGAGGTAGTGGAGGAAGTACCAATAAAGCTTCCACTAGGGCACTGCCACTAAAATAATAATGTTACAAATAAGCAGACAAGCTATGTTTGTATAAATGCATATAAGCTATGCACATACATAGCACAGATCCTTTTGCTGGCAGATCTTTGCAAACCTTTGAAGCATTAATTGAGATTTGTCATGCTTCTCTGAGGCAGATAACATCTGAAAAACCCCGGAAAGGTAGGTACTTCAGAGATGTGCTAGATGTGCTACAGTAAGTCAGTTGTTCATGCCTTGTTTCTGCCTTCCCTTAACTCCCGATTTGTCTTCTTGAGTGATAAACCTAAAAGGAAAGAGCTGTCTCTTATAAGTTGTTTGCTCACATCAGAGTTAAGCCAAGAATCAGAGACTATGTCTATGTGATTAGTAAAGGCTATACAGGCCCTTACCAGTTATATCTCTTTTGGTGTTAAACACAGTCTGACTCATTTGCATTCCCAAGTTTCTTTAGGCATACATAAGGCTTCGCAAGGCATACAAAATTTTCAGAAGTGCCTGAATTTTGGTTTTGAAAGGGACTTGGGAGTGTGCTGCTGAGGTACCTAGAAAAATTATGAGTGATCCAAAGCGAGTGCCTCACTTTCACTAATCTCAAGAAAAAACTGGTTTTCAACACCATGCTAACTCCACTTTGCTAATTTGAGTATTCACATGCCTCAGGAAGTCTTCTTGGTAAGTTTTTAAAAACTGAAGCTGAGTGAAGACTGTCACTGTCATCTCAAAGCAGGCCCACATTTAAGGATATATTGCCCAAGATGTCCCTTATCTCTGGTTAAAGTTTATGATGCTACTTGGAAACAACAGAAAAGAGGATAAGGGAGGAATAAAATTACTCACCTTTTGTGCAGCAAATCTCTGATCTCTTCTTAGGTGTTCCACTACTTGCAACACAGTTGAAAATTTAGAGTATTTTCTGGGTTTGATCCGCAGTTCTTTGCACTATTAATGCCAACCTAACAAGAAAAAGACCTCAACTCATGTAAAATTGCATCAGAGAGCTTGTGTGAAGTGTGTTTCATGCTCAGTCAGGCTCTCATTATGCAGAGACTTTTCCTTAGTCTGAATTGGCTCAGGTCATTACAACTGAGTAATTTTTCCTTTCGGTGAGACATTACCTGGGCATGCAGGATCTTCTTTGGACTCTGAAGAATGATATGTGCAAATATCCACCCTTGTCAGCAGACATGCATGGACAACTCAGGATGAACAATGTTGCCTTTTAAGAAGGCCCACAGAGGCTGTAGACAAGCGACCTACATACAGAATCAGTGCTTTCATGTCCCAGCAGCAAGTTTTTAACAGACGAGTATTGACTTGCCTGTCGCCTTTTTCATGAACTGCAGTACAAGCTTTGATTCAGCTGTTGAGCTGAACTACTGATGAGACAAAAATAGTTCAAACAGCTGATGAAGCTTTCTCTCTCAAATACCTGCAAGTCACACAATGAATTTCATCTCCTTTCCCAGATCGTAGCTTTCAGCATCAGCATGGAAATCAAGTGCATGTCAGTTCCTCTAGAGAATCTGTCATCTGAATGCAAAAGAGGGAAGGATACTTTAAGTTCAGACTATGTTGTTCTTTAGATTAAACACAGAGTCCTAACTCCAGCCCCATAGGGCTCTTCCTGCACAGAGAAAACATGCTGGTGTCAAGAAGCCTATGTGAAGGCTGCAAGACTGCAGCCTTTACACCAGCGCTCAAGAGAAAAGAAACTGCACTGAGTTTTTAAAAGCACGGGAAAATCCAGCCAAGGACAATATCATCAGTGAAAAATGATTCTGTCAGTCAATTAATTGTTTTATTCAGTTTTCTTTCTAACATTTTTTTTCTCAAAATTGGAGGAAATATGACAGTATGAGCAGTCCCCCCTGTGGCGAAATGCATACATCTTCATCCACGTTGACTGCAGTGAAGCTGTGAATCTTCTCTGTGTTCACTCCAGGCCATGCAGCAAGGCCCTCACTCCTGCACAGAGTTGCTAGTAAGACGTATGGGGCATTGCATAGCTGTTCAACGTCTGTGCTGCATACATCCACAGATGGAATGCAGAGTGTACTTACACAGAGGTGGCTTGGGATAGATGGTCTTGGTTTGTCTTTTCTCCGTGCAAAGCATAGCTAACATATCTGTGCCAGAAGATGAGGACATGAGTAGGGGCACTAATGGACTTCCATCCTGAAAGAAAAGAGGAACAGTGTTTTCCTGTGACAGAGCCACTCTTTGCAGACAGACAATAGTAACAACAAAACCTAGTCATATGTGGACCCTTGCAAGCAAGGGAAGACCAGATTACTTCTGTTTTCAGCCTCTTTGTGCTCCCCTGATGGTGTGAGTGAATCCACTGCTGCCCAGCTGGGAATTCCAGTGGCCAGAGCTGATTTGGCTATTACCAGGAGAGCTGGTTCCAAAACCAGATGTGCTCCACCCTGGCAGAGAAGATGCATGTAGAGGACCTGTGAAGCTTCACCCATGCTGTACTTTAGTAACAGCAAGTAACCATCAGGGACTGTGACCAATCAAGGGGCCATGGCTCTCTCTACACTGCAGTGCAAGAGCACTCTCAGGACCAAACTCAAATGCCAGAGTCTTGCTGGGGAAACACTGATTAGATCCAGCTCTATTACCTGGAGGAAAACCTTGAGCACACCTTGCATTTTCCAGCAGGCCTGACTGATTTTCCAGTCTGAGCTGACTTCTCTGCAGCATGACCAGTACTTGGTGGCCTTTGCTCCAGCCACACGCAGCCTGCCTGTTCTTGTATTTATTATTATCAAATGTCCCATGTCGGAACAAGAGCCTGGAGGGTTGCCTAGAGGTGCCTCTGTTCTCTGTCAAGGATAGATAGCATTTGTAGCAGCCTGACTTTAGCAAGCCGCCTCTCCAGGCTGCTCCAGGATTCAGCCTACTCCTAAAGTATAACAAGTAATCGGAGTCACTTAGCCGTTGGTTGGCCTGAGGCAGGCAGCAAGGCAGAAGTGTATGAAGGAGTGGGTTCCTACAGGCTGGAAGCATGTCTGGAAGCATGGTGGTCATTGGTAATTAAAAGAAAATCTGGGTTCATATCCAGGAAGCACACCCACAGCTCCAGTGTGATGCACACCAAGCACAACACGCCAGAGAACTGTAGTTACTGGTAGCTTAGGGGACTGCTCCATACATCAACATTTAAATCATGATAATGCTTTTCAAAAAAGCAGCTGCCACTAATTCTTATGCCCTAACAGATAGCCCCATGGACAAGTGACTTAAGAGTCACATGAGGAGTGTTTAAAGGCACTGGGAATCGCAGCCCCACCATAGTTACATTGGACTGGCTGGGGAAACAGTTACTGTATTGAGTGAAAGTAAAAACTGTTAATGAAAAACGTCATTATCTACCAATCCTGGATGTGAAATGGGACTACAGTTTAAGATGCATATGTTCTTTTCTTCTAGGAAGTAAACAACTACTTTCTTTTGGTTTTCTATTTTAGGGTTACCTTGCATGAAAAGGAGAATTTTATGAATGCTGAAAACCTGGGAATAGTGTTTGGGCCTACTTTAATGAGACCTCCAGAGGACAGTACCCTTGCTACGCTGAATGACATGCGGTACCAGAAGTTAATTGTGCAGATTTTAATAGAAAATGAAGATGTTCTCTTTTAGATGAGAGGCATATCTTCAAAGCCATTTGTTTCAAAGCAATTAGTTTGAAGGAAAAACAGCATTTCTTTAAATTTTTTTTAAACATAAAGGAGAAGTTCCTTGACTGCACTCAATTTCTGCAAAATTGCAGATGGATGCCAAAATGTTTAGCGAAAGTCTATGTCTCATAGACATACGCCTCTTTGTAGAAGGGAAAAAAAAGGTCAGAAAAAATCCTCTTACCTTGTATCTTTTGCCTTGCCTCAGATGTATATTTGTTTTGAGAAGTTTCAAACAATTTTATTGTTAACTTATTAAGAAACACAAAACATATTTTAATATGGCTAGAGAAGCAAAAAGGTACTTAATCAGTGTTACTTGTATACGCCTATGCTTTTCCCTCTCCATGAGACATAATTATATATGTCAATTGTGAAACAGAACCTATATTATAAAGATATTTTTACTTTACCTAGTTGAAAGAATGGCATTTTATTTTAGCAAACTATAAATCAATGCGGTGCATTGATTATTTTCCACGTAATTCTTTACTGCATTTTTGCTATGATATATTGAAAACAGTTACCACTAAAGCAGTATTATCCTGACATACCTCTTACATTGCAAGTGTTTCAAAGGAGAATACATTTCCTGTGTGTATTCCAGCTTTCCTTAGGTTTCTTTGCATTTAGACACTAGCATCCTAAGATTGTACGCTTTTAGCCATTTGTTACTTCCAAAAACTTGTTTGGTTTGGTTTGGTTGTTGTTTGTGGGGTTTTTTGGTGTGGTTTTTTTTGCTGTTGTTGTTTTGGTTTGGATTTCTTTTGTTTTGTTTGGTTTGGCTTTTTTGTTGTTGTTGGGTTTTACTCCCATGTAAAATATGGTATTGAAAGTTTTTCAAAAGTCCTGGTGATAGCATCAGTTTCACATGCCAGATTTTTTTTGGATTACAGTAAAATGTAAGTTAAGTGATGCTGGGACACTGGATATTTTCTGGCCTTGTTGAAAAGTTAGCACTTTTTTGGGTTAATTATGAAGGATTTGTTCTTTCTGTAAAAATCAAGTTATGTTTCGTCATGCTTCTGTATTTATAAACGTACAGTAAATCTGCTAAAAATGTAGGTATTTATCTTGAATGTGTTTCCTGATGGTTTGTTAAAAAAAAAAAAAAAAAAGAAAGAATGTGTGGGAAATGTGGGAGTTGGTAAATTTAATTATTACCAAATTTTAATATTTTTCTCCCGTCCCAAACATTGACCTATGGTGTTCATAGTCTAACTGCAACTTATTCCTAATGTTAGAACTGTTTCTCAGCATTAGACGTTTCTGCAAGCATAGAAAATCAACATGCTTTACTACCAAATTCAATTTTCAAAACAAACAAACAAAATAATCTAATAATCCCTCACTTTGATTGGTTGTCACATGCTTAGTAACTCAATGATGCGGTTTCCTGAATTATTTCAGGGAGCACAGGTTTCTATTCAAATTGAAAAATATGTGTAACTATGATAATGAAGGGAGTTGAAGGATATGACTGTAATTTTGTCGTCTTCTAGAGAAATAACTAAGGGCTAGATAGATTAACCCAGATTGCAGAGCAAATGCTAAATAGTCTGAGTTCCCAATACTTCCATAGATCCTCCTGCCTTGTACAGGACTATTTGTTGTAGGTTATGTACTACTTAATACTGTCATAAAAATGATCTGGAAATGGTTTTATTTTGTGAAGTGAAATATGCTTTGTAATTTATGATAGTGTAAATGGAAGGAAAAATCCCATTAAATGTGTTCAAGAGTTCTGGTGTCTGTCACTCTGACCTCATGGCAAGCTGCCAAATGAAAATCGATCACTAATTACCATCCTAACATTGCTGGAAACTTTCCTATTTGGAAAACTTAGAACAGTTTTACTGAATGTCAGCAGTTACAGATTGTCACTTGGATGCCCATACCACCACAGCCAAGCCTATGCACACATTTTCTGCGACTGCCCTGAACTACCTCTGTGTAAAACTTCAAGCAAGCAAGCAACAGATCACAGTATCAATCCAATCAATATCCAAGAACCAATGCCATCAGAGCACTTTTCCACTGCTTTGAAAATAGACATTTGACATTTTTTCTGGTGAGTTCAATAATGAATTATATTTTTTAAGTCAAGAACTGTATTTTAGTACCCTTTTTGGGGATTTCTGTAGGAAGACAAGCAAGCCATTATGCTTTTGCTTCTCCCTTTCCCTCTACTATGAGCATACAGGCAGTTCTGACATATCTCGCAGTCTGGAGTCTCCAACACACATCCCATCCTAAGGATTCGATGTCAGTACAAAGCCATTTGTTTAGAAATGTCCATCCTTAGTATCTTTGGAGAGCAGAAGTTTCTCATCTGTTGGACAGAGGGAAGAGCATGACTGTGCATCTTAAAAGGTAAATACCTGATGAATTGTTCATGTTTGCCTTGGCTAACTGATTAACAGATGTTCAGCATCCTTGGGGCATACTGAGCATGGAGGTAAAAGCACCCTGTCCCCTCCATACCTCATTAGTGCCACCTTGCGCTGCGCACACTTCATCTCGTCAGATTTACCGTGGCCATTGCTGCTGCCTGCACCTGGGGCTGAGCAGCACCTCTGAGATCTGATCGTCTCTGTTCCAGATTCACCATGCAATGAAATAAATATGCAGCAGAATTTTCTTTGCAAAACTGACTGCTAAAACAGAAGAAAAACCTTATCTATCTTTAATGGAAGCCTATACTCCAGCACACAGAAAAAAAAAAAAAAATGGGTCTGACTGGATTATACCAAATCCTTCCCTTTGCTTCAAAGCAATCAGAAAGACTGTGATGACTTGTCTCACATGAGGCACTATTACAGAGTACTAAGAGGCATTTAAAATATGCTCCAGGAGGCTGGTTTTGAGCAGATGTAACTTCCCTGCTAGGTCGTTTCATCTTGAGTGGAATGCAGCTCTGCTCACCTAGAAGCAGGTGAGGTACGATTGGAACCTGTCTGCAGCCAGATGTTCAGCAGGAACCTTGTAACCCTCCAGATACTGGAGAAGACCTTCGGTGGAGCACTGCGGGTGCAGCAGCAGTCCCTACTGCACCAGCCACCCGTGATTGCCATCTGCCATTCAGCTAGCCCCATCTTCTGGTGTGATGGTTACAACTCTGTAGCCCCTTACAGCTGGTCCTTGGAGCTGCAGGGGTGAGATGACTTGCTCCCATAAAGCACAAGTGCCTTAGCCACGATGAGTAAAACATTACATGAAGTGAATGGTTTGTAAGGTAGCAGCTTTCCTGAGTGCCGTGGAACAGCTGACATTTCTTTTTCATACCTCTGTCTTTGTGGGACTCGTTACTGTCAGGTTTAGATCTTTCAAGCCTGCCAGGGCAACTGAGCAAAGGAATTGTTTCCTGAGAACACCGGCGCTGGAGCTGAGGCAGCGTGTGCTGTGTCTGATGCCAGTGCACACATGTACTGAAAAGGCAGCTGGCAGGCAAGACTGAACAGGGGACTTTTGAAGGCTTTCCTCAACTGAGACACCAATTTGGGGCTCCTCTACCCAGAGACCAGTTGTTGTGAATTTTAATTATCACAGTCCTACTGCCAAATTGGACAAAAGATGTAGAAGTTACTGAGGAAAAAAAAAAAAAAGGAGAGAGAGAGAAACAAAGAGCGTAAGTGCAGATACTGTTTCCTTGGGAAAACTCTTAAAATGAAGTTACAAAGGAGACAGAGCTTTGCTCTCAACTCACTGCTCTGGGAGCTGGTGTCAGTTTAAGCTACAGAACGGGCCTCGCAGAGCATAAAACTGTGTGAATTGGTACCACATTCATTTTGGTTTTAAGCAAGAAGTAAGACTACACTTTCCTATACACCTAATCTCAAAGCTCACACAATGTTTGAGCTCCGTGAAGGAGACAGAGCTGCAGGGACACTTGGCCTGAGACTCTGGGAAGAAATATATCAGGTGGGAGATCTCTTCTGAAACAAGGTGCTTGAAAGACCTGAGCTGTGCATTACTGTCAAATTTAGCATACAGGAGGCTGGAGGGATTGCAGGTGTAGTACTGGGCAAAACTCTGGTCTTAGTGAGATCTCAGAGAGCTGCTGGGAGTGCCTGGGATAATAGCTGGGCTGAAGGAAGGCATAAAGTCATGTTGCAAGGAGGTGAAAGTGAAGGTAGGTACTGAGAGTGGTTTGCAGAGCACACGGAGCAACTGTGTCTTTTGTAATAAATTCAAACACTTCACAGCGCAGATCTCTACACATGAGACACTGTGAGGTGATGCCTGGACTCACATGTCAGGAGGGACAGCATTTTCCTAGTCCAGCAAGGCTGCTGCTCTCTCCCCCTCCCTCCTATCTGGAGATGGAGACAGCCAACAGTCTCTTCTGCTCTACCTGCAGCTACTGCCAGTATCACACTCCTCCACACAGGGTAGAGACAGGGCAAAGGCAGCCTGCTCCTCTGACCCTGCTAATGTCAGGGTAGGTGCTGCCGCAACTCACAGAGAGGACAGAAGAGGAGATGGAGCTGGGAAGAAAGCTCACAGAAAGGTCCACAAGCAGCCACTTCTCCAGCTGTTCAAGTTGACCAAAGTAGCAGCAGCTGGAAAGGCTACAGCAGTTTCCTTCAGTGCTGCACTCTCCTCAAACCTTGCTCAAATGGCAGAAGCCACAGGAGCCTGTCTGTCCACCTTCTTATTTCTTTATTGACAAGCACGAAGTCAAGGTCAGCAGAAAAGGGAGGAAGAAGATTTGAGTGCCACCAGACCCCCCTGTCAATAACCCTGAACTCTGAGTAGGAAGGCAATTCACAAACACACAAGGAGAATGCCTTCTAACTGTCTCTTCAAAGCAGAATTATATTGCTATATCGCCTACAGCTATCTAAGGAAATTAAGAGACTATAGGGCTCATGGAGATAAGAGAAAGACCATCAATACATTTTATGTTCTTAAGCTGTAGAGATTATTTCCTTGATTAAAGATCATGGTTAAGATTCAGAAATCTGAACCTTAGGGAACTATGAATATTGCTGAATGCTCTAGGGCTTGCAGAGTTAGGACATCAGTGGGTCTTACATGGGTGCCATACTTTACACTGCCTTTCCATGAAGACATATAATTATGCTGATGCTACAGCTAGAACCAGGACTGGGAGTTCAAAGTCTGAAGGACCTGTATTATTACAGGATGATGTAAGGACTGCAGTTAGGAAGAAAGCTTCTATCAGTTGGAGCCAGTGCTTTATAAGCTACAATAGAAATGAGCAGTGGATTATAAGTAAACTGTCAGGGTTCAGTTTACAGTAGACTTGGGGATGGCAGGAACCGAGTTTAGCACTGGGAGCTGCCTTCAGTGCATGGCTCTGCAGGTGGGGGTCAAAGTACTCTACTTGAAAGTTTGTTATTGCAAGTCCCTTTGCTATAAGTCCATTTGTTACCACTAAAACGAAGGTTAGAATGAGGAGTAGGGTTAGGTTTAGACCAGTACATCTTGAACATTAATTGCTAATGACAATATTTGAAGATACTTTATCTACTGTTCTACTATAGGGCAGGTGTGGGTATGACCAGCATTCATGAAGATCCATAGTATGAACCAGCAATGTGCACTCACAGCCCAGAAAGAAAGCCAACTATATCCCAGGCTGCATCAAAAGAAGGGGGATTTCCCCTTCTACTCCACGCTGGTTAGAACCTACCTGGAGTACTGTGTCCGGCTCTGGAGTCCTCAGCACAGGAGAGACATGGACATGCTTGAGTGGGTCTAGAGGAGGGCCATGAAAATGGTCAGGGGGCTGGACGACCTCCCCTATGAGGTCAAGGACATCTTCCTTGTCAAGTGGTGCAGTCTTGCCTGGTCCACATTACTCTGTACTTAACTGAGGTCCTCTCAGGGGCCCATTGTTTTACCTGTGGCATTTGGGAATATTTCTTTTTCTAGAGGCACTGAATCAAACATTGTGATTTAGCACCTGTAATAATGCACGGATTGTGCTGCAGCCCGTCAGACTGGTGTTTTCATCCCCCGGGGCTGAGATGGTGCAATGCACGTCCTAGGCTGTTACATGAGGAGTAGTTGTATACTGAAGTGTTTGGGCAGGGGAAAACCTGTTGCAATAAAGCTGGAGGACAATGGAGGGGGACAAACTGGAGTAGTTTCATCCATTCTGCCTAAGGGGAATCATGCAAGGGAGTTACCACTAACAGTAAGACCAATTCACCACATGCAAGGTTCAGACTCATTCCCTGGCTCTACATTTTTGGGAGGACTGACATAGGCTGGCTGTGGATGCTACAGTCCCACAGGCTTAAGCAGCAGCCTGGTGTGAACAGGGAAAATGTTCTCCCCCTTTATGTTGGAGTCCTTCCTCTGGTTATGGTAAAAGCTAAGGTTTGAGATGCTGCTAGTACTTGGAAATTTAAAGCTAGAATAAATGAAAATACTGATGGCTTCTTCTGAGCAGACAGCCTGCTGTGGATGGGAGCCAACTATTTGCGTGGTCTTTTCTGGAACACAGAGGTCTTGGTTTAAATTAAGATGACGTTTCAGCTTTGAGATCTAGGAGTTCCAAGAACTGATTTTAATGCTGAGTTCTAAAAGTCCCACTTGTGCCAGCAGGTACAATGTTGCAATTTTCTTTCTAAGGGCCGATTACTCAGTTGTAGGTCAGGGCAGGGTTAGAGTCCAAGAATTGAAACTTGAAGAATAAAATAAATATTGCAGGGAATATGGACCTGAGAAGAGCCGTGCTTTTTATAGGTGCCAGTGCCATATATTCTTTTCTACAATAGCCTCAAGCATGTCCTTGGCTTTAAGGTTAGTGTTTGAGAATCCCGAGTTTCAAAACTCCAGTATATTTGCTGGATGGCCTGGGGCTTCAAGAAAAATAAGAGATCTGACAGCGATATTCACTAGTGCCCTTTATGGTTCTGAGGCCATCATTGGATCCTCTTGGTATAATCATAACTGCATTTAATATTGGGGTTAAAGTTACTGTTATGTTTTGGAAGTTGAAGGTTTCCAGTGTGCAGCTGGACACTGCGTAGCTGGCAAGGCTGATCTCTGCAGAGAATGGTGCCTCTCTTCTGCAAGTAGAGATGGTCCCTCAACACCATTAGGTATGGGTGTGGTTTGTTAATCTAAAGTTTCCAGAGCCCAGTTGCAACCAACAAACACCTTTTGGGTTTTTTCCTTTCTTTACACTGCAGTAAGAGTTCAGGTGGTGTAAGATTAATTTGAGAGCTGACATTAAAATTAGTCTTTGGAAATCTAAATCTTGAGAATACCAGGGTATTTCTGAATTTTGAAGAGCCTGCAGAATTACGAAGACACCTGATGTAAATACGGTCCAATCCTACACAAAAGGAGCACATTACAGCGTAGGAGAAAAGGCCCTACAGTTTTATTTTGCAGTGTACTGGGGTGTCTGATAGAATCCTGCACATCCACCCTAGTTGGGGCAAAAAAAATAAATAAAACCCACACTCATTTTTATCCTCTCCTGCTGCAAAGACAGGATGGAACTTAACTGCAGCAGTCTTAATGAATGAATATACCACATAACCTCCATACATTGAATGAGTCAATGGATTATTTTACTTTCCTTTTATATCACTGCTCTAAGTATATGTATGCAGAAGGAATGTAACAAGTACAGTTGAAGTAAGAAAAGGGCAGAACATACATTTTCACTGTCAGAGTTAGTTTTATACACAGGCTAACCTTAGTGACAATCTCGTGGAACAGCGTCGTGACTGATTCATAGCAGGACTTTCAAATGCAGAGCAGGTTTTGCTGTCCACCTGCACCACTACATATGCATGCAGGCAGCACCCTCCCACTCACACATCACTCGCAAAGCTTTCCATCCTGCCTGTGACTTTGCAGTAGACCCTGCTTTCAGTACAGTGTCAAAAAGGACAAATCTCTTTTGTTGTAAGATTCTTTGAAGCAGGCTTAACTGAAAAAAAAACCACACTGATTTGTTGTAAGGTTGGCGTTATGTGAGCTAAGAGGTCAGGTCTATGGTAATCAAAATAATATAAACAAGGAATATAGTGGCAAATGTTTTCTATAAGCCTATAACCAGAACAGAAGCTATAATGTCAACCAGTAATATTTTTGTGAAAGGGGCTTTTAAAAATAATAATTACCTTTATTTCTCCATAAACTCCTTTTGTTCCAGGCATGTCCTTGGGACACAAGATTAGGAAAGATGCTGGTGTTCTCCTTCTCTATAGAGACAAACGAGTTGCAAAGCACTAGGTCATATTCAGCAGCGGAAATTTGACCCTATGGTCTGTTTCTGTCCTTGGCCCAGGAGAGCCTGCTGCCCTGGTGTTGTGCATCTTAGAAAATGTTGTTCCTCATTTGCTAGGAAGTAATGTAAAGGCCACCTTTCCCAACTGGAAGTTACTGTTTTATTCAATATGAGAGATTTTTTGCCGCTGCTGTTAGTTAGTATGAAGGACAGTGTAGAGTACTTGCAAGTGTGTGTGCATGCATGCTTCCCTAGCCAAAAGCCTTTGGGATGGAAGAGAGCAATCTACAGACTAGTCATAAGTGCACACCCCAGGCTCCTCTCTCTCAGTAAACTGCGTCCACTAATTTCCATACAGCTTATCTCTATGGGCTATCCAGGGAAGTTGCAAGTGGCAGAAGTTGATTTGCAAAGTAAGATGAGGCTGAAATACGACTTTTCACAAAGTCCTCCACACAGTCATGGGCATCCTTGAGTAACTGACTGTCTCGCTGATGGGAGGGGTATTAGGAATCAAATGCATATTACACAGCATAGTTCTCCAAAGAACAAATGACCATTTTTAACATATAGTGTGGTACAAGCAAATCTTCCTTCTCTTTTCTGGATGAATGAAAAAATGATAAAGACATTTGTATGGCCATAAATCCATCATCACACAGAAATTCAAAGTTCCAATTCTAAGCCAGTTCAAGTGTCAATATTAGACGGCACTGTCTCTCTTACTGTATCGGCTGCATTCCGGTTTTAAAGACGCGCCATTAAAGGCAATTCTGTTTTCTTCAAGGCTACAAAACACTCACGCCCATCCATGCTGTAGATGTGCACAAAAAAAACACGTTACTGTTCCAGCCGCGCACGCTGGCTACCCCGCGTCTACCTCTGGTAGCCCCCGCAGTCCATCAGGCCCTCACGCTGCTGCCTCACCGGCACTAAAGCTCCCTCCTCCTCCTCCATGTCTCTTCACCCGCCGGCTGTCCCTTCAGGGGGACACCGACCTTCCGCCGCCCCACAACCCCCTCCCTGCATCCCCGAGGACCCGGCGCCGCCCGCTGGGGCCGGCCCCTCCTCTCTCGGCAACTCCCGTTCTTTCCGCGCCGCACCCCGAGACCAAAAATTGACGAACGTCTCGACCT
>JAAGNO010025702.1:0-56094 GCA_033439905.1 Ceryle rudis | reverse complement strand
TGTGGCGCTAACTGGACCAGAAATGTATTGGCTGCGAGGGCCGTTCAGAACCTCTCCCGAAGCGGCCGCGCGCCGCGCGCTGGCGCCGCGCCGCCGCCGCTGCTCTGCTTCTCGCCCTCCGTGCCCACCGCGGCGACAGCGGCCGAGCCCTTTCCGCAGACGCAGCGCAAGGTGCTGCTGGACGTGAGCACCGGGCAGTACTACCTGGTGGACACGCCAGTGCAGCAGCCCCTCAAGCGGCGCCTCTTCGACCCGGAGACTGGGCAGTATGTGGAGGTGCCAGTGCCTTCACAGCCGGCTGTCGCTCCTGTCCCATTGCCCCTCTCGCCCCTGGCCCTCAACGCCGGGGCATATGGCACCACATACATGCTCTACCCAGGCCTCCTGCCCGCTGCTGCCATGCTCCCTGCCAGTGCCCTGCAGCGCCCGCTGTCCCATCCAGGCAGCGATACCAGCGCCCCAGCTGAGTCCAGCAGCCCGGCGGCAGCAGAGGCAGCTTTCACTGAGACCCCCTACTACGTGGCTACGGGCAAGGGCCCACCAGCACCAGGACGTGGGGCAGCTGAGGCGAAGCCGGTCATCAGCATCACAGCACCAGCCACAGGCCCACGGATTGTCGCACCGCCCTCCTTTGATGGCACCACCATGCGCTTTGTGGTGGAGCACCGATGATGAGCACGGGTGAGTTAAGGCAGGCTGTTACGCGTGACCATCACCAGTGATGGCCCTTTGACTGGGTTACCTGCCAAATGAGAGCTGTGCCACAGCTTCTTCTGGAGGGGGGATAGCTAACAGGCTTGGGTCTACAGGTGGGCCCTCACCAGGGCTTAAAATGTAGACAGATAGAAGATAGAAATGCAAGAGTTGCACATGCCTATCGGTGCAGTTCAGCATCCCTTGGAACAGGTAAGTACCTCCTTTTTTGTGGCCTGGAGGCAGTTTCACTAGAAACACACCGCAGCTGTTCATCACACAGCCTGTATTTGTGCAGCCCCTTGTCTGGGGAGCCCTCTCTGAGGGGGATACTCTTGCTTCCAGGGAGGAGAGTGCAGCTGGGCACCTGCTTTGGACCCAGCTTGCAAACCATGAAATGGCCCCTCCGCCTTGGCAACGCATCCCTTCTTTCTCACCTCTTGCTGCTTCCTCCCACGAGGAGGTGAGCACCCATCTCTCTGCTGAGAGCCTCTGTTTCTCCCCATCCTCAGGAAGAGTGGGAGAAGAGTTTGATGGAGGCAAACCCTTATTTCATGTCCTTGATAGTGGGATGAGGTAGCAGGGTCTACACAGAGTAGACCCTGGTGTGCTCCGCTGGTGCTGTGGTGCTGCTGGCAGGGGCAGGGCTGCCCACAGCCACCTGTGCACTGCAGGAGGGCTCCAGCAGAGCCCAGGGGCACCACTGCAAATCACAATTTCACACGGCTAGTCCAAGCTTTTCCTGCCACAGTCCCGACAGTGTCCGATTACCCAGGGCCAGCCTCCAAATGTGGGATGCCCTTGCAGGGCATCGAGTGCCTGTTCTGGAGCAAGGAGGAAGGCAAGGAACGATGAGATTTCATTTAAAAATTCCTGAAATACTAAGAAAATTCCTTCAGGATGGGTGTTGATTCTCCTTTAGCCTCTTGTATTAACACACATGGCTCGTCTTTACGCAGTGTAGTATTGGGCAGAGCTACCAACGTCTTTTGTGGCTTACCGAAGACTCAGGGAATTTGTTCTTGTTACATATCAAGAGGCAAAGAGAAACCGTGGCAACGCTGGGAGGTTTCAGGTTTGTCACCCATTTGCACTGTTTTGCTCAGTTTCCTTGCCAGAGGGTGATTTTTTTTTCTTCCAGTGTTTGTTGCATTTTTTTTTTTGCTTCTGTAGTTCTTTTAGCTTGCATCATCTGCTGCTGCAAAGTAGGTTCTTTGCTGAATGAAACCTTACTCATGTATACACTTACTTTTTCTCTGCTTGTAAATATTTAAGCTTGAAATTGCCATTCTTTTATCCTGGATATAAATGAAGTTGTTTCTATTGACCCTTATGGGGTTACTCAGGATAGGCAAAATACCAATTTAAGTTGAGCTCTGCTGTGCTACGTGAGTTGATCTTGTCAGGAAAGCCTTGACAGAGTATCTAGATAAAATGGCAAGAAGTATTTGATTTTTTTTCCATTTGGTCCACAGGCTGAATTTGGGCTGCTAGCACCAGGAATGTTTTAGTTTTCAGTTTAGGGACTTGCCGGCTTTGCACATACGTGGTATATTGTACAGGTATTTCTATCATCTCACAACAGCTATTTAAACAAAAAGCTCTATCTTTTCTTATATCTCTCTTTAAAAAAAGTGAAGCCCATCAAATTTCCTGGTGCAATTTGCCCCTTGTTTCCCAGGCATGTCACACATATCCTGCCATGTCACCCAGCTAGCTGGCCTTCAGTGCCTGGTGTGTTGCTGAGCTGGGTGATGCTCTCGGCAAACTTCTCATCGGTGAAGTCAGTAACCGCGTCAACGCTCTGCTTTGTTGGGTTCTGTCAGAGCTCTGCTGTTGTGAGACAGGTGTGAAAACTTCCCCAAAAGACTGGTGATGCAAAAAACATGTGTAGTTGTTACAGAAGGTCATTCAGCAGTTTGAAGACTTTCACCTTTTACTGTTAATGATGCCTCATACAGACAGGGATGTCCCTTCCTGCTCTCTCAGACCTGCGGAGCTAGGTGTCCTGCTGGTGTGTAATGGATGCAGTGTGTGTTTTCTTTTCCTTGAGCTGTTCTGAAAGTTAGTAAAACAAATCATTTTAATTGTGTGTTGCAAGACGCCTTTAGCTTGTCATCAGCCTTGGGTTATTCATATATCTCTCACTGGAAAACTGGGTATATGCCAGAGGGGAATCTCACCTGTAGCCTTCTTCCCACCATTCTGTTCTGCCTTTGCGCCTGCTCAGCATTTTCATTCACCTACATATCTTTCATGGCACTGTGGCTATTTTTTTCTCTTCTCTCTTTTTTTATCTGCCTTTTTTTTTTTTTTTTTAATTCCTTGTTTCCTGCTCTTTTCCCCTATCTCTCTTGTCTTTCTCTTCCCAATGAAACCTTTTGTTTTCTTGGGGTAATTTTTTTCCCCCCTAACAGTAGTATAATTTCATATTCATTTCAATTGCTTTCACATCAGATTAGGGTATTTTTGATTGCAGCAATGCTGTGTAGATCATAAATTGTATTTTAAATCAGCCAGGTTTCATCACATGAGCATGTGGTTTGAATAACACACTGTCCTTTCAGGTCCCTTTTTTACCTGCCAAAATAAGTGGAATGAATGCTTTCTTTCCACTCTTGTGTTTCTGCACTGTGCATGTCTTCTTCCCTTCTTTATTCTGTTTTTTCCCCGTCTTCATTCACAAACTGCATCACCATGTCAGGACCTGCTCTGTTTTGGTCTCTGTCACCTCCTGAAGATCAGCGTGATAGAGCTGGCTTGAAGCTTTGGTGGTGGTGTGACATCCATGGTGCTGCTGGCACCAAATCCTCTGCACATCCGCTGTTCTTCCAGCAGTTCTTTCCGTGGCTGATGTTCTTTCCTGCATTATCAATGGGATAAAATGGATCCTATTGCTTTGGATTCTGGCAAGATCCAAGATTCCATTTCCGAACAATTCTTAAGTTTTTGTTATATAGCAAATATTAGAGAATATGTCCATGTTTCTGAGAGAGAACCTGTTTTTAACTTTTACATCTATTCTTACATTATACTCTGGGGAGTTTCTGCCTTGTGTTAGTTAAATAAATGAGAAAATAACATGTAGAAAGTAACAGTAGTAAATTGTACTGTCAGTATTAAAAGGGTATTTTTCCTTGTTCTTTTCAAATGTGCCTAAACTGAAGCCACCTTATAGTTACAGGAGTATATGGGGCACTTATTTCAGTGGTGAAGGTGGGCTAAGTAAAATGTGAGCTGTTCTGTCACCAAAGTGTATGAATATATTTAATAGTTTTGTTTCTTCCTCTGTGCCATCAGATAATCGACACCTGCCTTTAAAAATTAGTTTTCTGTGGATAGCATACGCAAATTGTTTTTCAAAGGCTCATAAAGTGATATTTTAAAACTTTTAGTTGTGCCCTGTTCAGGAGAATGTCTAGGCTATATTATCAAGTCAAAAAGTCAAATTACAGGGAAATATGCAGTACGTAGAACTTACTTATGCTGATGCCTTTGCTGCGAATTTACTAAAGCATCTGTCAAATTTTAGTGGGGAATATAGGAACATTCCAAGAACTAAATGGGCATCAACATTTGATCTAGTGAATCAGCCTACAACCAAGCGTGAGCTTGCGTTCAAATCCATAGCTGCTTAAACCTTTAAACAGTGCTTAACCTTGATGCCAATAAAAGCTAACGGTGAGTTCAATGCCTCTTCTTACCAGGGATGCTTTCCCAAGCCAGTATTTAAGTCTTAATTTCACAAATCTTGGAGCACATGATTACGGGTTTTACCATCCGTGCTGGATGCTGTGTCGGTGAGTAAAGTGCTCAGTTCTTTAGCTTAAGTGGATGGATCACTTAAATCCCAGATGGACCGCTTTGCCTTCTTTCTACCTGTGTGCGTAGGGTGGCAGCTCTCTAACGATCTGCTTTTTATTAATGATGCTTTTCTGTTTGTTTGGTTGGTTGTTTTTTAACAGGGATAAGGAAGAAGAACCACGCTCCTTCAATCTGGAAAAACACACCTGGTAACTCTAAACATTGATCCCAAACTGCTTCTGCAGTTTTCTCATTTGTTTTTTGTTTGGGGTTTTTTTTTTCTCCATCATACAAAACAATCCTGTAAGTTTCTTGTTTTCTCCTAAATACCCCCAGGTTTTGGAGTACACATACATTTAATTATGCGAGCAACACTGAATTATGCCTTATTTTCTGCGAAGTTGTTTCTCTATCGAAGCCAATCTGCAGGCTTTAGGCATTGCCTCTGTGCTGGTAGCGGGCTGGCAGCAGCAGTGCCACCACAGCTGTCTGTGAAACACGGGGTGTAAATGCAGAAGTGTTTCAGTGTGGATCGATGCATAACTTCATCCAGGTCCCTGGAACATGTTGTGATGGTCCAGTGCTGCTCTGCTACTCTTTAAAAAATAAAAAAAATGAAAAAAAAATAAAAGCACCCTCATCTCTCTCTTATTTCAGAGAATGAGGGCGTTCCCCGTAGGTTTCGGTGACAATTTTCAATCAGATGTCTCTCGTACTCTCAACTTCTGCACTTGGAATTGCAAACGGAGAGATCTGTCGTGTTAGCATTATCTTCAGTGTTTGGTTTTTGGCATGGTTCAGATTGTGTAAACGTCAGAAAACACATTTGATTGCTTTCATTTTTTGTTTGCTCCTCTGTACTGTGTTGAACACCACAAGTTGCCTTAATTATGACAAGTGTTTGAATACTGGAAAGCCAGAAGTTGAATGTAGTATTTTTAGATCCTGGTTCTAAAGGAGAGGACAGCATTTGTTTTTCTTTAAGATAGCAGTTTATTCTTTATTAAACTGCAACATTGCTAAAAACGTAATCCTACTGATTCCTCTACGAGAGGAGTTTTTCAATATTACAGCCCAAATAATATGGAATTCTTTTCTTTAGCTGTTGTTTGGCAGGTTTATCTGAGGGCTACATCCACACTGGTTTTGCTAAGAAAATATTTCTCTTTTGAACACGAAAATATAAAATAAGATTACTCAAAATGCAGTGTTATTTATGTCCATATGTTGAACTCTACTGAAACTCTTTTGTTGACAGCAAGCAGTTTGTCTCAGCACAAAAAAATCATCATGGCAGTAAAACAAAACTACAGTAGTTTGTTCCCTGCCCAAAATTTCAGTTCAGTGAAGCACTTTTGGAAGCCAGTAATTGTAACATAAAGCCTCAATTATTTAAAATGAACCTTTCTTGAGGTAACAGGTTGGAAATTTTAAACCTAAATACAAAACCCGAAATCCTATACTATAAAGCCTATAAACATTTGCCCACAGGCAGGATTTTCCTGCGCCTGTTCTAAAGGCTTCCTGGTGCTAAGGAGGTTTCAGGTTTTCCATTTTAAAAGAAAGGCCCAGTTTTCATTTTCCTGAGTAACTCAGAAGATACAGAAAACTCAGCTACGACCTGCTTTAACCATCGTGTGAGATTTTATTTCAATGCAATTTATTTGTTTACAGGCACAAACTGAAATTGCCCCCAGGAAGAAATACACTGCAGGTATCCAGGTAGTGAGTGATTTAACATATACCTTCTCATTGACCTTCACCGTTTTGGAAATCCAATGAAAAAATATTATCCTAACTGTTTTTAAAGAGCTTGGTGTGCCCAGCTAGAGCATTTAGGGTGTAAACTGAATCCCAGTGCTCTTCGGCTGCACAGTCTCAGTTATAAGCTTTAACTCCTTACCAGGATTTGGGCTGAATGCTTCTGAAAAGAAAACAAATGCTGCTTCACTGCTCTCATGACTGATAAGTCCTTAGATATTATGACTATCAGTGACTATTATGATTATCAGTGTTAAACAAAACAGTACTTCGGACTGCGGGACAGTGCAGGTACCAGACTAGATGGTCCACTGTGACATACACGTGTACGGTACATACACTATAATACTAGCATCCGTGTCTTCAGATGTTTCTGTCCTATCTTTTCCTATATTGGTGCTCAGAGTGAAGTTTCACGTTGCAGTTTACAAGATACAGGTTTGCACACACAAACTCAGGGTTTACACTTTCACCCAGGGTACTTGAAATGAAAAAAAAAAAAAAAAAAGAAATGCATAGAAAACAAGTGCCCAGGATTTCAACATGGATTTGGTGGAGAAAAAAATTGCAGGTATATTTTTTTTAACCACCTGTGGAGATGAAAGCAATGAAATGAGGCAAAACCAACAGCTATTTATTTTCTCAGGGGAGATTTCTTCAGTGGAATGTGTCAATTCTAATGTCAAACACCGTTTGCTTCATTTTGTCTATTACAAAAGAGACTCTATGTTTGCATCAAGGGGTCAGCTTTGCAAGGAGCTTCACTTCACAGACCCAGTCCAGCAAAGCCTTCACATGCATCTCTAACTTCCAATATCTGAGCACTGGGAACTTCAGTGGAAGCTCAAGCATTGATTTTTTTATGTTATTTTTTTTTTTTCTCATCCATCAATGCAACGCTTCACTGAACTTGTTCCAGAGTGCTGGGTGCCCTGCAGTCCCAAGTCCTGGGTTCTTCACTTTATACATATGAAACCAGAGCTCTGGGCATGATTCTAGCTGGACCCAGCAGATAATGCCACAAAAGGTCGCCAGAAAAAAAATATCTGATAATATGGTGCTCTTCCATGTATACCCAGTGGTGAATTTCTCCAGCTGAAGGGGTGATGTGTAACCACATATCTTGGATTAGAGTCAAACCCTCCGCGTCAGGGTTCACAAGCTGCTAGTATTATATGTTTCGCGGTGCAGTCATAGTATGTTACAGCTGAAACTCACCCCCTGTGCAAAGCAGGGCAAAATCCTGTGCACCACTCGTGTTCCCTCCCGGCCCTGCCATAAGGGTTTGGGGTCTGCAACAGCCGGCCAGCCTCTTACACGTGTTTGAACTCAGTATCCAATTAAAAGTTTGAATGGGGCTGGAGTGATGCACAAATGTTGTTCTGGTCTTCTGCTGCGGGGTTGGTTTCACTCAGTTATGTTTAATCCTTGGTGAATCACTTGGTGAATAATTTAAAATGTATTTATGGGTTGTGTGAGGGTTGTGGGGTTTTTTTCCCCCCCTTGTCTGCATTCAAAGCTGCCTTTACTCTCTAGTGTTTGATGGCCAAAGTGTCATTCCTCATGCTTATAAATTACCATTAACTTGTGGCTACTTGAGAACACATACTTTAAAAATGCTTGTGGTTTTCTCCACCCGTTTTTTTCTTTTTTTTCTTTCCCTTTTTTTCCTCTTTTTCCTCCCTTTTTTAAGTGGATGGGTTATCAGTGTAAAGATATTTAAAAGTGCATATGTGAAGTAAGGATAATGATTGTTAAGAGGATGTGGGTGGTATGTCTGATGAGAGAGCAGTGGGCTATAAGGCAAAGGGGAAAATGCCATGAACGTGTTGTGTTGATGATGGGTGCCTGGTGGGGGAGGGAATAAAATAATAATAAAAAAGAAGCTGTAAAACTGGAGAAAAAATGGACTCTTTGAGCTGCTTTCAATTTAGACGACACTGTGGCAAGTGCGTAGCTGAAGCCCAAAGTGATCCCGCTGCAGGATGCCATGAGCCTGGGATTGAAGGACAGCAGAGTCACTCCGAGAATTGCACTAGCAGCGGGATGCACGTCGGGAGCGCCTCAGTACGGCACCACCACGCAGGAGCGGACTGTCTGAAACCGCTGAGTACCAAAGTTTGTAACTGAATGAGTTAGCATTTGTATTACGTTGGGGTTTTTTTGTTGTTGGGTTTTTTTGTTTTGTTTTGTTGTGTGTTGTTTTGTTGGGTTCTTTTTTTTTCTTTTTGAATGTAACAATAAATAAAATGTATTTTTCAGTAAAAGACACACTGCAAGTAAGCCTGCAGCTCCCTGCTTGGTCCTGTGTTTGAGAAGTTACTTTCGCTGTGGTACAGATCAAGTGGTGACAGGGGCGTTTCTTGGGTCAGCCTGTAAATACAAGAAAAGATCCAAACCCCCCACGCGGTCTCCCCAGGTTTGTCCCAGTGTTCTAAGTCTCTTTTTGACCTGATCTCACTGTTTATTCTGCCCTCTTAGGACAAAGGGAAGTCGGGGGCATTGCTTCATTTGACTGTCTTTGATAATTTTTTTTCCCCCAGGTCAGATCTAATCAAGTTATCCAGCATAAACCAAAGCACTTTAAAAAAGGTTATAAAAAATAAGAAAGGAAAAGCACCTATTTTAGAATTGTGGTCACCTTGGATTGTTGCTGTTGAGAAACAAGTAATCTGTTTGCCAAACCCAGACTGTATCTCTGGTCTATCCAGCTGGTCGATTTTTGAGGTACCTGTCAGCTAGTTACCACATTTGAACCCGATGCTGCAGAATAGCACCTGCCAGCCCAGCTCTGCCACTGCCCCGCTTTCTGTTGACCTCTGCTGGACAAGGCACACAGTTCAAGTTGAAAATGTGGTTAAAAACCTTGCTCAACCAGGACTGCTGTTTATTTTGCTATTTTTAACAAGTCCTGCTGTGTTCTCTGGTACAATTGCAACATGCATTATATGGGCTCGTAACTCCTCAAACACATCTGTACTTGAGGGCTGCAGTTCCTTCTACACTGTGTAGCTGGACAAATTCTCTACCAGATGCTCTCAGTAAGGCAGAGCTGACTTTATAAGTAACATGTAGTTACTGGAAATCTGGGCTAAGTATTGTACAAGATGTTTACCCCAGCACCTCTCACCAGTTATAGATCCATGTTATTAAAAGTAAAATAATTAAAACGATGCTGCTCCTAGTAACAAAGGGAAAGGAAGATGCTGTCAGCACATTTGCAGGCTGTTCTGAGATCATGCTGATTTACACCACACAGCTCTGGTTGGAATCCATTACTGGTAGGAAAGAATGTATTTTACCAGCAGTTATTTATGGTCAAGTGTTACAAAAATAATGGTGTTTTGACCCCATATCTGCTGGCCTGTACTGCACTGATGGCTTAATTCATAACCTCCCAAGGAGGTTTGCATTCTAAAACCGTCGATCTTTATATTCCCCTGTGCTTTCTGCACCAGAATATGCTTAGGACTGGAGTGAGAAACTGAATCCTGGAATATTTTTTTGCAGAGTATATGAAAAATACTCTTTAAAAATTAACACTCCTTGAAAGTTTAAGGGGAAAGCTTCAAAATCTCCTTTACAAGTGGGTTGCTTTTTGGATTTAGCTGGATTATCATTGCATTGTTCTTCCTGTGGCATCCAATTAGAAAGGACTGAGCATTTGTTTGCTTCTCTAAACTTCACATATGAATTATTGTTTAATTGCAGCCATCGCTGATTATTTAAGAGTACTCAGGATGGCCGTTTATTAGAGGTGCATGTTGCCTATTTGTGATTAGCCCCCCCACACCCCGATAAACACTCACAGTGTTTGCTTTGGTTGTAGCCCTAAGTGTATTTTCACTTCAAATGCAGGCTTAAGCAATGTATTGATTTCACCTTATTTTTAGAGGATTGTCAGTTTTGTTGTTTCTGTAGCTATGGAGCCCACAGAAGGAAGCCGTGGCCTTCCATTACCCAGCTGTTGGGCTAAACCCCTTCTGGAATCCCCATTATGTCCAGCTGTTAGGGTCAGATAGCTTCAGAAGCAAGTGTATTGCTGCCACGCCAGGGGGTATCCAGGAGGACACGTATCACTTCTGAAAGAGCAACACGGGCCTCAGAGGCTCTGATTTAGTTTCAAGGGATGTGGTCAAGGCTGTAGAAGCCCCAGAATTGCAGTTACAGGCTGGTTATCCCACTCTGAAACACCGGCTTTCACGGGTACGTGATTTTCCTAAACAAGCTGTGCCAGGGCTTGATGAGTAAATAGAGGACACAGATCAGTATCTCTGGGAGGCTGGATATCTTTATGATAACCAGACCTGTGGATTTTACTTGAGAGAGAAGCATACCTGGTGATGTTGGCCAGATACTTGGTAATAGCCAGATTACCTTTGTAATCAGAAAATATTCTATGTTGTGCTTTTTCCGAAGCGAGCACCACTGTTCGTTATTTTGCTGTGCCAACGGGCCCCGTTTTACAGGCACAGACTCAGAAGGTTATTGTGTTTGAGAGGGGGGAAGCCTTGCAGTGGAATTGCTGATATCAAACGCAGATCGTGCAGACACAAATTGCATTATCTAGAACCCTTTTTATTCTGATTTTGGATTGTGAAGTCATGGGCAAGCCCGTCAGACTGCAAATTAGGATGTGGAGTTGAGGTCGTTGTCTGTTGATACCTCAGTTCTCTACAAGTGAAATAGTGGTGATGGACAAAGAGTGGCATGAAGAAATATCTACTTTCTATATTTAGGGTCACCACGGGAGACTGCTTCTTTCTGGGTGTGTGAGTAGCTCTGACCTTATTTCTGGTTTATAACAATAAAGTAGTAATACCAATAAAATAAAAGTAAGTAATAAATAATAAAATATAAAAAGTAGTAATAAATAAAAGTAAGTAAATAAAATAAAGTAGTAATAACAAATGTAAAAGCTGCAGTTTCAATTCCTAAACCAGTAGTGAAGGTATCAAAGAACACCTACAAAATGTGGCTGCAGACTTTGAGCATGGGTATTGAGAAGAAGAGGCAGCTCTGTGGGAGCTGTGCTGAAAGCAGAAGGGCTGTGTTTGAGGAGAAGGACAAGAGGTTTGGAAGGGAGGAAGGAGAAACTGCCCCTCGTTGAGGGAGGAGGAATGCCTGAGGATAGGTAGTGTACAAAATCTTCAGCAGAGGGGTGAAAAAGGGCATCTGAGGCTGGGGATTGGGAGCGGGTTTGCTGGCAGTGCTGGCATTTTACGGGATGGTGTCACTGTCAGCAGTGTTGGTATCGCTAATTTCTGGTAAGTCCAACCTGTGTTATTGATTCCTACACGGTGGTGAATTAAATGGTTCCTCTTGCCCCTGTCAACACCATTCCTTTCCCCAGGGAGAGGCTTTCCCAACCCAGAAGGTAAGGACAAAAACGACTTGACAAAAAACAGGACTGAAAACAATTTTTTTTTCACATTGTATTTTTACCTGGTTTATTTCTGCTCTGACTAGAAGTGTGTCAGCATTTTCAGGAAAGACAACAAGCAGATGGTTTCATCCCATTGATAGTTTGATTTTTGCAGATTTCTGCATTCTTGTTTCTTTACAACACAAAAGAATTTGGAATTTATTTTATTCTTGCAATACTTTTTTTTTTTTCCCCTCCCATGACAATGAGTTTTTCCTGACCGGTTTTCTTTGTTTGGTTGGGTTTTTTTAATTGAAAAACGATTATTCCTGGTTTTTTATTTTACTTTTTTTTTTTGATGACCATCACTCACCCACCTCGCCCTATAAGAATTAAATGAAACGGATCATATCAGAGATCAGCTGAGCTGGGGTATGTTCTTTCTTAATCTACAATGCTGTTGTAAAATGTTTTGGGTTTTTTTTTATCCAGTACCTATGAAGATGCTGCTTGAACGAGCAAAAAGGTCAAAGTCACTTTAATCAGAGGACTTGTGTGAGTAGTGATGACTTTTTGGCATTGAAATATGAGCCTATCTTATGTAGAAGAAACTGTTATGGCTCTGCACAGGCTTTGCTGGGCTGTGCGTTCAAAATCGATTTCTTTCAGGACCTTTTTCTTCATCGTAGTTCAGAATTGCCTTAGAGGCTGCTCGCTTCTTGAAATGGACCTGCCTTAATTACACACAGGGACACAAATATTCAGGAGGCAACCTTGAAGAGCAACCCAGTGTTGGCTTAACTCTCCTCCTGGTGATAACTACAGACATTATACCATTGATTTCAATGGGAACAGAATTAAGGCAACCGTAAGTACTCCTGGAAATGTTACCCAACATTTTTAATCAATTCTATTTAACTATAGCAGTTAATAAAAAAAAAAAAACCCAAAGATAAATAATAATAATAATCAGGCTCTGACTGCTTAAAAAAAAAGGGAAAATCCTTTAAAATTATGTAAAATAAAACCTGTCTTTTTGCAAACAGGCAATACTGAGTAAGCAGGAATTCATGGTCCTATTTAGATGTTAATTGGCTATTTGAATGAGGATTGCTCGTAGGCCTAAAACACCTAAATACTTTCAAACACATTCATAAATAATCATTCTTTATACATCATAATTGTTCTTACTGCATGTCAACACCACGGACTTCTGTATTCCCCAAGAAAGAAAAACGAGGGATTATTTTTTGCTTTTGGCACAAAGAAAAGTACAAATACAGAACTAGCACCACCCTGCAGGAAGCGCATGGCATGCCACCAAATTGGTCTGTGTTCGCCTTAGCTTTGTTCTTTACAAAAGTCTTAAATAGAGGTTAATATGTAAACACTGTGCACGCACTGAGAGCTTGATCCTGGCCTGTTGAAATCAATGGCAAATTTCCCATTAACTGCAGTAGGTCAAGATCAAGCGCCGAGTTGGTACGGTACGTACAAGCGTAAGTCATTGAGGGAGCCATGGATTCAGGAAAGCAAAAGCTCAGGTGCTCGTTTCAAAACCAGCTGCTTGAGGAATCGGACTTCTCGCCAAAAACCTTCCTGCACATGTTGGAGTTTTCTTGATGGAGAGGGTATTCGTTACCTGCCAGCAGTTCTACCTTCCCTCTCCTCGCAGTGTACCGTCTGCCAGATGGTAGGCTTTCATACTTGGTCACGTAACGCCTGCAAGGACACAACGCAGTGGGCTGGCATTAGCAAATGTGTGCAAAATCTGTACCCTGTAGGCGAGGCTAGAGATAAACATTTCACACCCAGACGAGATTACACTTCCACAAGGTGTAGGTATCATCAGAAGATGTTTTAGTACCTGTAGAATAACAGATACTGTTTTCTTAGGATTTCCTGAAGGTCCTCGAGTTCTTTCATTCCTCTCAGGCTTACTATCTTTTGGATCAGAAAAGCCTGAATGGAAATCTGGCACGGGCTCTGCAAATGTCATCGCCTTTAGGTCTTAGCAAATAGGGATTAGGAGAGCATAGTAAACCCAGCTTCTCACATGGCCATGCAATTACTACCCCGGCTACTGCAAAGCATTTTTTTACCATATTGCCTAGTTGTTTAGCTTTCAGGGAAGTTGGTGCCTTAACAAAATATGATAGAACAAGATGGTTGCAAGAGCTTAACACACCAGGTACTTTCGTTGACACTAGTAAAGAGCAGATGATGAAGAAAACTTTCCACTTCAGCTACTTCAGGGCTATGCACTTCCTCTCTGAACAGTGTAATAGAGGACTACTGCTGGAAACGTTTCAGGTCACCATCAGAACCGATTGTGCACGAGGGGACCACTGTCCTGCCACTTCAGTCACTTTACTTGCAAAACCAAATTAGAAAACAGGGCTGAAGTGCACGTGCAGAGCAAGCTGTGATCTTCTCAAAGGTCCTTTCTGACTCTCGGGGTGAGGGACAAGCAAGAATGGCTTAGCAGAGAGGCTGGTGTGTGTAACAGCCTAGACTGCACCCAACTGTGTTAGGGTGAAATGTGGCCTCTGTTGTTAATCTCTCATGGCTGTGAACACCAAAAGTTTCAGATTCAGCAGCTGGCTGGCTGGATGCCTCAGAAATTGTGTGCTCTTAGTTCTTACCTGAATGGAGACTCGACTCTGTCCATCTGCATACAGACTAAAAATGGGTACTGTGAAAACTGCACGGTGGAGATGAAGTCTAACGCCGTTTCTACTTCCATAGTGGTTTCCATACCGGTTTTTACAAAGAAGGAATCCACCTCAGTGTTACCAGCTATAAACATGGTTACCCTGCAAATAAATTCAGGCATTACAGTTAATTCAAAACACTTAAGAAACAGGAAATTAAATTGCAAACAGTTCTACCATCCATAGATAAAAACTGCCCTCGAAGGAGCCTGTTCTTCAGGTAAAGGTATACAAATCCAGACGTCACCAGTAGGAACTGGTATTACCAAGAGTGAAAGGGAAAGAGAAGTACAAATGCATGTAATTTATTTAATTTTTAACTCATCTGCAAGGTCTTTTATATTTAAACTCTTCTCATAGGGACTATCAGATCTGCACAGCTATAGTGCATGCTGGGATTATCTCACCGGTTCTTGACGTTGGTTTTGGATTCTCTGTACCACAAGCTGAACTCCATCCCTCCCGAGATGTCAATGGCCAGGCCACCCAGGAACTCCACACTGGCCCTTGGCCCAGACTGCAGCTGAATCTCCTGGAGACATCAGAAAGCACAGGTAACTCCCCTGTAAACAACTGCAGACCTCAGTGCTTTCCTTACTCCCTTTTGTACTGCAATCCTGCCACTTGTCATTTTGCAGGAACAAAAAGGAATAGAGGGCTTTTCTGAAAGGGTGGACAAAACCCCCCTGAAGTACCTTGGTCTCCAGAAAGGGAGGTGCCTTTCATCCTTCCTCTCTCCCCTGTGTGCCAGCTGCCATAATTTCTGCAAGGGGTAACACTGCAAGGGATGTCACGTCTGCTGTCAGCAAGAGCCACCACGCAAGCCTCACAGAGGCTCTGCTGGCAGCCCAGCTAAACCAGATTGAAGCTCTGGCCAGAGCCCCAGCAATGATACAGTGCAGTGTGACTTCCTCAGCACATCCGTAGCCAGCCCCATACTGGAAGTAGGATGCAAAGTGCTCGAAGTAGTTGTGCAGAGGCTCCAAAGCCACTGCGTGGCAGGAACTGCATCTTCTGTGGCTGGGTTGCCAAACCCATAAGCTGAAGCGCTTTGCTTGCTACTTTGAATTGGCATTTAATGCATTTTTCATCAACCATCAAGTGTGCTCATGGCTTCTTGAGACCTCTAAGTCTGGACTGGAAACCCATCACGTGGAGTCTGTTTCGGAAGTGATTATATAGCTCAGGGTCACGGCAGCTCATTGCTTTTAAGTTTTGACACACAGCCAAGATTTTAAGGTTAACTCTGCTTGGCAATCTAACTCACTTTATATCATTGTGCTGCTTCCCGAAGAACTAGTGGATTAATTCACTGTGTTAAAAGAACCATTAAATTAGAAAAAAATTATTCTGATCATGTCCCTCACGGATAGGACGCTTCCTCCTCTCTCCTAGCTGATTTTCTCCCTCCTCTCAGGTTTCTGTGCCCGTGGCATTCTCAGCACCTGTACTGCTACAGGTGTACGTAGGACACGTGAATACCCAATTTCTTCCCTCTTTTTGATGTCCAGGCACCTTAAAAACATCTCTTTTTAGCTATTCAGTAGCCCAGTGATTTCAGCTAGTGCTGTCCCAAGATTCAAGAAAGAAGAAAGCAGAGACAGTCTGGTTTCCTAATCCCTATAGCAAGGAGCAACATTTGGGGAGGTGTTTATTCAGAGCATTAAAGTTTTCCTGCCCTAATTGAGGACTTGGGTGATTGTGGTGTCTGTATACGCTTACTTCACCTTTTAGGGCAAAGAAACAATCTCTGAAACAATCTTCTTGACAGAACTAACTTGGTGGTCAGTTGCTGATGAAGTGGTCTTGAGATTTAATGTAAGAATGCAGTGCTCTGGCTGTGGCTTATAAATCCAGCACACCCCCAGCAAGTGTGGTCATATTGTGCTCTGATTTCTTATTTTTCACCCAAGTGAAAATCATGGGTTGGAATTGTGGAATTGTGATTTCTGAAGTCAAAGGTTGTTTTTCTACTGACTGCAATGGGGCAAGGAATACTTTCCTTGTCAGTCTGTTTAGGTGCAGAGATAAAGCTTCTTTTACTTTATTTTACTGTGCTTTTAGTCAGGAATGAATTGATGAGTAGCTGTTAATGAGCAAGGAGGTAACAGTATACATTCTGGCAGAGACACTTACAGACCAGAGGAGCAGATATTTTTAGATACATTGTCAAATTACACCTAATAATATTAGAGTAGGCTTAGTTTGCAGTGGCTGCACAGTTTAAGGCTTTTAAAGGCTACCTCAAATGAAGTTTGGTTTGTCACTGAGACCAGCAGAGAAGCTAAGGAGCACTTGTCTTGTGTTTTACTAGCTCATCTATTTCCTTATTTAGAGCTCAGTCCTGTCCTTTGCCTCATGTGCAAAGCCAATCCAGGCTGATGGGAGGTGTAAATCACAGGGACCCAGCCTCCACCAGGAGCAGCATTTTCCCTTCCCTTCCTATTTTAAGCTTTGTCTGTCATTTGCAGGGGAAAATGTGATCCAAAAGATCAGAAGTGGTCGCTTGTTACTGTTTAAAATGCTGAAACGTGCTATGTTTCAATAAATAAAAGTTTCTTTATGTACTGCACTGCCAGTGCTACTGTAGTGCAATGCAGAGACGGCTGAAACAGGCACTTCTTTGGGAACTGGCTACCTGCCACTGGTGTCTGGCTTTCAAACGGTTTCTCTGACCTATTAATACAGTATTTAATTTCTCTATGCTTCTGGCAGGTGTGTTGCCTAGGAGAAATATTAACACCGCTGAACTTTAATGCAGGTGACTTAGGAGTCTCAAAAACAGTTTTATGAGAGCTATTTATTTTATAGAGGGAATTGTAACTTCTGGGTGGTTATTCTTAGCCCTCAACCACACTGTGTAAACTGGCAGTGGCTGTGAAATACACCCTGATTTCAGTCTGTGGAGTTATGTGAGAAAAGATGTTGGAGATGGTGGGTGGGAGCGTAAGCTTTAGAAGCATTATTATTAACTTGGAAATCACCTCTCCAAAATGTGCCTATTGTGATTAATGCAGTTGTAAAGTTAATGAAACTGTTTTCCAGGGGTGGGGGGAGTTATTTGGTAGATTTGACAGCACTTTGAGTACAACTCAGGTTTGGTCTTTCTGTGCAAAATGATTTTTATAAACAGCGAAAGTGGAGCAGAACTTTTCTACTATTTAAAAATCACTTTTCTCAAAATCAGGCTGCAATGATGCAAAAATTGTAACCCAAATATTATGAAAGTTCTTTTCTGACAAGTCAGTTGTCCCATTTTTAAGTTCCAGTCTTGGCTTCCTTTTGATGTTTGATCTCAACTGCCCTTACATTTGTTTTTTGCCTGCTCTGAAATCACGCTGTGGCCAGCTGTGGCACACTGAGACTTGGTACCAGAGAATGGGTCTTGTTTCCTATGCCTGCTTTTCTCCTTTGAAAGAAGATAAATCCATGTTTGGCTTGGTTGTCTATAGTATGAATTTGTAAAGGGGCTTATGTTCTGGGCAAGGCCTGTCCATACTGGCCAGGAAAAGATTATGGCTCTTGCACTGTTTTTCCTCAGTTCCAGCATTACGCCATTCACACTTCCACCCTGATAGTGTTTGCTGGTACAGTTGTAATCACAGTTCAAGAACTTGACAGGTGGAAACCATTTCTAATGAAGCTTAACTGGGTTAAGCATGTTGATGGTGCTGTTGACCTGGAACGGAGCTTAAAAACAATTCTTGGAAAGATGTGCTGTGTTTAAAACACAGCTCAGCCTGAAGCTGTGTTCAACGGTCCTTGAAACAATTTTTGCCGGGGTGGGATGTTAGAGGTAAGAACGAGAGCCTTCCTGGCTGTGAACACACACTTTTGGTCGTGTCCACTGCTTGAGTCCCAGAGAGCTTAGGCAGCAACTGTACTAAGTGGCAACCCAAGAAATAAAGCAGGGTGGGATCCCATCTTGTCACACTGCTGCCCAGGCTTCCAGAGAGTCAGCGACTGACCGAAATGTTACACCCCGATATTGGTAAAAATGACACACAGTCCCAGCCCTGGTGTGCTCCAGACTTTTGTGAGGTTCTCCAAAGATGAGGAGTGGAGAATCTGTTGGCTGGCAGAGCTCTCAGGGTGCCCAGCCAGCTGCTTTGGCCAGGGTATGTATGGAGCTTGGTGCATGCACAGCAGTTGGAAATATTTAGTTCTGTAAGCACCGTGCTTGTATGCTCAGGACAGGACATGATTATCTTCCTCACCTCTGCAGGCTGTTAGTTAACTAGGTCATGGTAAAGTTTTTGCCCATAATCTGCGTGTGAACTGTAAAGCATTGTTGGAATGAGCTTTAGCTGGCCAATTTGTGCACGATGTGGGAAGCCCTCAAGACTTATAATACCGTTACAAAGGGGCTGAGCTGGGTTCAGGATGGGGACAGCTGTCATGTGCAGGGGGTGTTTCTGTGTAATTTTGATCAGAGTGGATTTTCCCATCATCTGCTTTTGGCATTTTCTTTTGCCAAGAATCAAAGGGGAAAAGTAAAAAGTAAAGCTCGAGGCTACAGATGTTTCATGAACCAAGTGCTGCTGTTAAATCTCCAGGTTCTGAGGAGATCCGTGCTTGGGAAGAATAAAAATATCAAACCAAATGCTGGCCCTGCACTTTCAGAGCAATGTCTAAATGTTAAGTCCTCCAATAATACATTACGTAGCTGATTATACTTGTATGTGAGTCTATATTTAAGCATAAAATTAACAGACCATTTTGGGCTTACAGTGGCATAAAAACTGTGTAAACCTTTCAAATCCTCATTTTGCCTAGCAATAAGCACTTGAAATTTGGACCTCTTGGCATTGTTCTTGGAAGGTTAGTTATCTGGGAAAGTTTGAGTACCAATGAGTAATTCATTCAGTACCTGCCAGTTACTGCCTAATTGGACATAAGGTCTCTGGACAACTTGTGAAGAGTAAAACTTAGGTGGTCACATGGCACAATACTGTATTACAAGAAACCGTGGGAGGGGAGGCCATAGCTGAGAGCAATATGAGTTTTCTAACGGAAACTCAGATGAATTTACTTTTATTCAGTGTTACTAGAGTGACATGTGTTCTCACCTTTGTTCTAGATCACTTTCCATGTAATTTCATTCTGTGACTTTCCTATTGCTCCCATAGCAAGAGAAGCCTACGTAACATTGATCAGGTTTCTCAGTGTTGAAAAGAAAGGAAATAAGATAATAAGATGTCCTACAATAACAGCATAGGGGAGGGAGCATCTGTGCTTAGGAGGCAGAAGAAGCAGCAAATAGTGTGCTATTAGTACCTGTGAGTAATCTGTCAGGAGGATAAGTCCTTTCACCACATTAACGGGCTCTCCAGTTGCTGATAACATTTTAGACATTAAATCACCATACCCTTGGAAAAATGTAACTGGCCTGAGCTGAACGTCAAACAGAATGGCTGACATGCCAGCAAAGGAGTCCAGGTTTTCCTCGCCTTCATCAGGAGTTGCAGCTATTATGGACTCCAGACCCTGAGCTTCAATCACCACCTAAGAAGCAACAGTGATACAGAATCAGTGAAAACACTCTGCCTGACCCAGGCTGTTAATAACCCTACGCATTTTCTTAACGTCTAAGAGCCTAACTCTAATTTATGTTGTTGTAGATGAAAAAGTATGAGGTTAAGACTTAAGAGAACTAGGTAGAGGAGCTAGAAAAATGGAAACAAAATAATCTCATGGAATCTTTTTTCTCTTTAGATGCAGGTGAAATTTTCCCACATGCACATCACAATCCTGAGCTTACTTTTCCTTCAAACACATTTTCCTTTAGTCGTACAAATAGTTTCCACAGTTGGGAGGAAAACCCAAAGATGTTCCACGGCACAATCTTTATCCTGAGGAAACTGGGGAGGATTATAACATTGAAGGTACTTGCTAACATTAAGAAAAGTCCAAAACAGAAGCATCTCATTTAAATCTCTTCAATTCATACATTTGATGTACTCCTTGCATTTCCATTCTGTGTTCTACCAAAACACAGGACTTGATTTTACAAACTTGCAAAGCTTTTACTGATTACATCAGATAAAGAGCATTGGCTTTAACCAGACACAGAACTCGATATATGATACAGAACAAAACATGTGCCTCGTTGGCTGTTGTGAGTTTCTTTTTCCCCTGTTACTGGCTTTTCTCTGCACAGTGCAGCAAAACCTTATGGTCGTAAGTATTAGGTGAATTGATTTAGAAGCTTTAAGAAGAGGACCATGTACTGCCTTAGTGTTTCTGTGGAGTGTGGCACCTACCTGACTGGCATGAAGTTCAGCATTTCTATCAAAAATACGGATGTTCATGTTACTTCTCCTTAAAATGCCAGAGCCTGAATAGAGGATGTCAAGGCTGTATGTGGATGATACATCAGGACCACCTTAATTAAAAAAGAAAGAAGGTACCTGTGACTAAACTAGTGGATTAATCCAATGTTTGGGAATACAAACAGGGTTAAAAGGCAGTTTCATGGTTACATACGTGTAATATAGCCAGAGTAGGCAGAGGAAGAGCCCATCTTGGAGAAGCGATCATAGTTATGAGCACGCATGTCCTTCAGAACCTTCCGAACTGTTTTGCTGTGGTATTTCAAAAACAAACAAAACAAACCAAAACATAGAGACACAAAAATGTTATGGTACCAAATGTATTACTGTTCCGTAGAGATACTAAATTTGAAAGACGGTTAATTTCCCAGTAGGAAAGAAGGTCTTCAAAACTCTCACATTTTCCCACTAGAAATCTGCCCTAACCCAGAGTCTCTTTTCCAATTTCAGCTACTCTCTGCAGTCATAGGCAGGAAGGCAAGGAAAGGTCTTACTTGAAACTTAATGGTGTTGAGAAGAGGAGATATTGTGATTATTTTCATTCTAGTGCTGTGATGTTAATTTTTTTTTCTGGTTTGCTGGTTCTTAAAATACAAAAACAAGGCCCCCACTAAGAGAATTAAGACCAACAGATGACATTTCTTATAGTAATGCAAGTTAAATGCCTAATTTTTATTTGTACCTCTGAAAATGTGAATAGCTATTAAATGAATGTCACTGAAACGCAGAGATTTCTTTTGAAGTATCATTGCTTAAAGATAACACAAAAATCAGCTGTCCTTTTATACTCTCCTTAGTTTTTACAGTAGTAATTAATGAAAACCTGTGTGTTCTTTGGGTTTCTCTGAAGAAGTAAGGGTGAGCTGTATTTATTTATCCTGAACTTAATGTACCTTGAAGGCATTTCAAAGCGAAGTATATCTTGGATCATGGCGAGCATGTACTTGTTCATTTCCAGAGGCAGCTCCCCAATGGAGAGCAGGATGTTTTTCACTTCCATGTAGGACGGGTTACTGTTTAAGATGATAGCAGCTGCAGTGGTTCGCACTGTCTTTTCATGGACTTTACGATTCTGGTGGTATATCCTGTTCATTGTTTCCTTCACCTGGTCAGGAAACAGATTATTCGGTCAGTGCTCACACAGATGACTGGGCAAAGTAGAGACTGGAATCTCGTTTATAATATCAGCTTAAGCTAGCTCCATAGCTAAGGCTAATACATAAGGATATATTTTCAGCACCCTGTTTTTCATGGTCCTTTTGGAATGTAGGAGACATGTATAGCTCATGGGCAAGTGGGGCATCTGTTATGTTCTCTCAGCCACAATCCAAACACAGCCTTCCACACTGATTTTCACAGTGAGGCTGTAAATAAGTAGCAGCATTAAGATCAAAATCCTGTGGCAGTGGTAAGATCAAAAGAGATTTCCTTGACTGTTAAGGGAATGTGTATTTTTAAAAAATCAAGAATCTCTCAATGTTAATGTTCTAGTCAGTGCCTGTGGTGGCCTCATGTCCCTGAGAAGGTTGTGGACACATCTTTGTTCCGGGTAAATGCATGGAGAGCCAGCCATGTAGCCCCACTGACAGAACAGCCTCCAGCATGTTCATTGCAGAGCAGCACCCTGACCTCAGTCACAGCTGCCAGCAGTGGGTATGAAATGGGATGTAGGGTAGTGCAGCAGAGGCAGGAATTTATAGGCACATATAGAGCTTTCTGTCTGGAACTGAGGTGTGTTTAATAATTTCCTGGAGGTATCAAACACATACATGGGGTATCTTTAAAAAAAGTGGGACTGACAAATGAACTCTGTTAATTTAAACTTTATGTTTAATACAGTCTCTTACACTTCTCCTATTTTCTTACCTCTTTGGTGAGAAAAGAAGGATCATATCTCTGTAAGGCAGTGGCAGCAAGATTGCTGTTGGGCCCTTCTTCTGACTCGGCATACTTCAGCAGCAGTGGAATTGCTTCAGGAAGGAGTGCATTCTTCAGTGCTAGCAGGTACATCCTCACGTTGTCATCTTTCTTAGCCTTCTCCAGTCTATTTAGAATCAGCCTTTTGGCTTCCACAACAGCCTAAAGAAAATCAACAGCATGTTTAAAAGGTGATCATAAAAGGTGACCTTTTACCCTCGCAGCAGTAGGAGGGGCAGGGCTGGGTTCTAGCATGTTTTTGTTTCAAAGCATTGCATGGCATTAGCAAAGCTGTCACTTGTAAACTTTCTTCAAGCATAACCAAAGTGGTTGTAGCCACAGTGACTCCTGGTCCATGGATTTATCACTTGCTGGCTGCTCCTGCCCTGATCCAGGGACTTCGCGGGTCTTGCTTGTGGGGCCAACATGTCCCAACAAAAGAAGACAAGGGTGCTTGAAAATTAACAGGGGAAGGAAAAGGGGATTTCTAAGGGCCATTCAGGTGCTCGTCTTTTCAGCAATCCCAGACAGCAGTGATCCAGCAGGCAGCAGTGTCTTGTCTGATTATCCTCTATCCCTAGCGTCTACTTGGTCCATGGTCAAGACAATAGATGTTCTCTTGGGTTGTCCTATGCACATCTGGGGCAGAGCTGAGTACCTGAATCAATGAATTTTCTTCACAGAGCTGATATAACTTAAGGTGATTGCAACTATTAAATAGATCCTGAGTTTGCCAGTGTTTCTCTGAGGACATGCAAAGCTTTTGAACAAAGGAGCACAAGTACTGCCTTTGCTGACACACTAGGCACTGAGAAAAAGTTCTCTCAGATAAGGAAAACCTGGGAGAAATCCACAGAAATGGGAAGAGACCAAATTAAAGCGTAAAGCTGACAAAGTAGAAGTCATTATTGAAACAAACAAACAAAATATCAAAGTTAGTTTATGGGCTTATTTTAAAACATGGGGAATATGCTTCTTGCCATGTCTCTCTGTCTCTCCCAGTAACATCAGCAGGGATCATTCATGTGTGCTGCAGACCAGAATTGGGCAAGCAGTGAACAGCAGATACTCACTGGCAGCTTGCAGCCTTCTCTGTCACATAGCTTTCTGATGAGTGCTCCCATGACAATCACAAGAGTTTCTCTGATTTCTTCCTTTGCAATGTCACCCTTGAACTTAGCCTGTTTTGCAAAAGCAACACTGTTAGTCTCTCTGTCTAAACACGATGAGCTGTAGTGGGCTGAATACCCTCCCTCTTTTCCTGTGAACATTAGTGCAAGGCAAAGGCAATGATGACCAGAGCAGCCTGGGCTCAAGCTAAGCAGAGCACTGCTCTACCGTTACACACGCTGATTGCCATTTTCTCTCTGAGTTACAGTCAGTATCTCAAATGGCTTCAAAATGTATTTACTATGGTTACATTTGTTTTTATTTTTAAGAGTATTAAATGGTTGCATAAGGCAACAAACAAACAATCCTCAAATTGTTTTGCTAACACTTGGAATTTTATTTGGTTTCCAAGTAGTAGGTATTGATGACATTTTACAAAGTAAATAGACTTTCAGTCTGGACCTACAAAGTTTTGTTTCCGGACTATATGCTACTGGCACGCTTAAAGGAAACCCTGGAAGGGATAAAGAAAGGCAAATTTGAAACAGCAACAGTCTTTTTCTTCTTTGACAGACATGAGTCTCAAGAGTATTAACTCTGTTGTATTTGTTTTGTCCTTTGACTTACAGTTAAAGATTTTAGGAGCATCTCACTGGGGTGAGAGGCAAATCCACAGGCATACAGGAATCGCTCTTGCAGGACAAAAGTACTTGCATCCTTAAAGTCAAGAAACTCCAGTATGGCCTCCAGTGATTCTGGGGTCTGTGCAGAGGTTACAGCATCCACTACCTGCGGACTGCAAAGAAGTGGAAATGAATATGTCATTGTAATGAGCTAGAAAATATTGAAAAGACTTCCCTGCATATAGAAAGAAAGAAGCTAATGTGCTGAAAGATCTCCTCTTTGCACATAAGAGACAGAATTTTTAACTCTTGTTGGAAAAAAACTGTCCCTGAATTATTCATACCCATGGATAATAATATTTATAAACTTATGCAAATAGGGGGGAAAAAAAAAAGTATTAAAAAACCAGAACTATACTGAATGTCTTAAAAGTTTACAGGACAAGGTTGTAAATGGGAAAAAAAAAGTGGTTTAATTCTATAAACACAATGGCAACTAGAGAACAGGCTTCTATGCTATCTGAGTTACTCTCAGGTTTATCTCTATTGTTAACAACTGCTGTAATTTGTTTGAAAGATCCTGACTGTATGGTGGGACTCAGAAATGCTTTCTAACTCCTCATGCTGTTTACATCCAAACTCTAATATCAGGACGATATCCAGGCATGGACCAGATGCCCTTCTTTGTTGCATTTCCATTTGAAGGAAACACACGGGCAAGTCAAGAACAAGTTACAGAGTGTTTCAGAACAAGCCATTGGAATGAGAACCCTCAGGTAAGCTACAAAGCATGTTTGCCTTGCATTGTAGTTACAATCTAGGTGGCTGCAAATATATTATACTACAAGAACAAACACAGCTTTAAAAAAAAACCACCCTATTTTTTTTTTTCCCTGTTCATAGTATCGAATATGTTTTTTGTGTTGCCTGGACGTCACCAGTAAAAGTGAATCTGTTTGTGTGCAATTTGCCATTCTGCAGTCTTAAGTAACTTAAACATTTTGAAAGCTTTTTCATGATGACTTACAGAAGTTCTTTATTTTCACTTCTGATAATCTGCAGTATCTCCTCTTTCGTAGCTTTTCGGATGTTCCGAATGAAAGACAAAAAGCTTCTTGCTGCTTCAGCTTTGGAAAGTTTTTCAGGATACATATGTTCTCTGATGCTCTGCCAGTGTTCAGAAAGCTGGGAAATAATTCACATTATGTCAGATCTTTCACATTGTGGCTTCAGTTCTCAGAGTCAGACTTACTAAATGCATGTATGTGGGCCAGCTCTTGCTAAAATTAGCTGAAATCCAACAGATCGCTGATCCGTTAGCTAAGTATTATTTAATTTATGGTATCTTTGAAACCTTTCTATAGCTGTCTTTCTTTCAACACTTTAGTATTTTCCTAATAATGTACATTGCCTTAAATGCAATCTATTTTGGAACAAAACATCGTTATTTCTACTGTAACTGGTATAAGGCAAATTCTCTTCTCTTGCCAATTTACTGTGCTTTCTGGTGGATACAGTGGTTACCTTCTGTTCCCATTTTCTCTTAAGTGAGGTGGGGTTTTTTTTTGAAGTAGGAGATGCACAATCCCCAGTTCACAAATTCATCATATTTTCTTAGAAGATGGTAATTTTGTAAATGGTTACTGTGGAACGGGGAATAAGTGTCCCAGAAGTAATTCTCATTTCTTACTCATAAACCTGCATAAAATGGGGGCGGGATTTGCGGTTGTTGTACAAGATGATAGGTAAGATGGTATTAGAACAGGTATCAGCTTCTTCACGTGTTCTTGCTTTATTTCTTCCACGCACAACATTTTTGACCTGCATGAGACAACATGGTACCAAAGCACCAACATCTGTCCTTCCAGATACACTCGCGTAAGAAACCGGTGCAGGTATTTTGACCTTTCCTCTCTCACTTGCCTTTGCCTCTGTTATCTCAAGTTATCAAGATCATTCCTTGGTGAAAACTCAGCTGTTCTTTGCAGCGGTGTTTAGTGCAGTTTTCCTGAGTGGGAAATAGTACTAGCACCCATCTGACCTTTACTAAAATACTTCCCCTCTTCATGGGTTTTGTATTAGGCAATAACACTTGAACCTGCCGGCAAATAGAAGTCTCATTCATCAGTACAGAGTGCAACTTCCATCAACTGCAACAAACAATAATTAGGCAACAATGATTGAGACATAGGATATTTCCTGAGGATTAATGACCAGCTGGGAGGAGCTCATGTTCTGAGGTACAGATGGGTCTGTTAACCTCAACTGGTGATTAGTGCTTAGCACCAAGGTCAGTGTGGCTATTATAAGATGAAATTGGATAACACGGGGCACTTTCTAGTCCCCCGTTGAAGCTGCACCATTTTTTGCCTGGCAAAAAATCTCTAAGCTCATTAATCCTGTATTTTGTCCTGTGCAGAGCCCAGCTGTGTGGGCTGCTCTTAGTCAGTTTAGCCCATACCCTACAGATGAGCAAGGTGGGAGATGCAAGCTGGAGCCATCTCAAGCAAAAGAGAGTGGAGACCAGGTCTTCCTCTTTACGGGGTGCTCTAACCATTCATCTGCTACAAGGAGCAGCTGCTACCTGCTGCAGTGACCATGACTTTAAAAAACAGCATTCACAATTGACTTTTGTGAGGTGCCTTGTTCTCCTCAGGTTGCAGTTTGGATTGAAGAGCCCAAGAGCTCAGGCAGACACACACGGACTTCCACACGGCAACTCAACCAAGCTTGTATATGGAACTCTTGTCCCTTTGACAGAGAGATCAGACCAGAGGTCATGTGGGCACTCTAGGGAAATTCAGGCCAAATCAAGAGGTCCTAAACTGAGCAGGAATTAGGTTTTTATGTCAGTGCCTGACAGCTGCTTTACCAACCTACACAGGTTGGCTGCACAACACAGAACAAACCCACCTCAGTTTCAGAAGGGGCAAGTTATTTGTTCCTGCAGGAACCATGAGCATTAAAAAAATTGTAAGAACCATGAGCTCCTCTGAAAAGAGCATGCTTTATGATGTCTAAACACAGATACCTAGGCCTAGATTTAACTGTAAATGTTGGCCATAACCTCACAGAAGCTAGTGCTGCTGTCTGTAAAGAGAGGGTTGTAATGGTTATTTCACCAAATTCATAAAGATAAAGATAGGACCTGGTATGATTTAAAAAAGGGTTTGAAAATGTAAAACTGTAGGGAACACTGTGTCAGCATGGCATTAATGTAAACTAGGATATATAAGTACCAAATGTTATGTTGCTGCTTTGGATACAGTGTTCTGTTTATAGACCCTATCTTTTCATAGCAGTTACTGTAAAATACAGTGAGAAAGCAGGGCTTCATTCTCATCATGCCATTAGGTTTATAATGACATAGCTCAGTCCCCAGGCAGGGCTCTGGAATTATACCCTATGTTTGTTATCTTGGTCTGGAAATTATCTCTATAACTATTATGACAAACTCAGTTCCAAGTGACAAATTGGTCAGCACAAACCCCGATGGGCAGAGTCGGGGGAAAAACACCTGTTCCTGCTCTCTTTAAGATCCCTTGATATTATTCCCTGCTCAAAACTGCTCCAGCACGCACGCAGCATCATTTCTATTGCATTTCCCCCAACATATATATTTTTTTTAATCTTCTCTGTGGCTCAACAAGCATTAGGCAAGATAAATTATTACAGTGCAATGCTACTTCCAAATAGCTAGCACAAGTTCCAATATCATGAGGTATTTGTGCTTATAGGGAGTACCCTGGAAGGATTAAAATTATGTGTGCTGAATAGAAGCCTGATCTTGCTTATCAAAAACTGACAAAGGCTAGTATCTTTAAATTAATGTTCCCATTCACTGCTAAATTCATTTCACAGTGGTAATAGCATTAAAACTGCTAACAAACGCTGCAGCAATTGATATTAGTTTATGATGAATAGTATCAGGAAAACAAAAGATGATGCATTTACAGTAGCAAGATCTTAGTAACCTTTAGATGGCTTAAACATTAAAAAAGAGGTAATTATTTTTTCAGGGAAAAAAAAAATGAGAACAGTATTGGACTTGCCAGGGATACTAGAGCCCCATTTTATATTTATAAAATACCTACAAAGTCTTTTAAAGAAAAGATTTCCTTCAGGGTCAGGCAGTAAGAAGAGGCTAGATATATTACCAGCAAACGTTTAGCCTGCCTAAGGAATGGCTAACTACCTTTAATTTCTAGGAGCAGTTCAGCTCCTCCATGACAGAATTGTTTATAAACACTGGCCAACCGTCTTAGAAGTCATTCCCACTCTACTACCCAGAGAAAATAAGCTCCTGCCAACTCAAGATTGGCAAAGATGAGATAAAACAAAAGGGAGTTGTATTTTCTAGTGGTCTTGAGAAATACTGCCCTTGGTCTTTGAAAGCGAGCGAAGAGGGTGGTCCTTTCAGAGGTAGATCTACCTCTAAATCTTGGTGTGGTGAAGCACCATTGCATCACTATTGTGCTCCTCACTCCAGGGCATGCTGTACATTGACCTCTCTCCCCTCGTGAGCTGCTTAGACAGAAACTTCTTTCGCACTTGTTCTACTCAGCTTAACGTCCTGACGTCCAACAAGCTCCTGACGTCCAGTGAGCCCGTGTTTACTTACCGAAGGACACTTTCTGCACTGGGAATGGACTGGCTCTGCTACTAGTGACATGGCAACATAACTGGAGTCCAAGGTCTTGATAACACTGGCGACTTGCTTCCCAGCGATCAGTCCAGGGCCAGATTGTACTGACTTCAGTTCCAGTCTCTGCCTGCATATCCATACAGTGAAGACACCATTAGAGCTCGAGCGTTAGAGCAGAAATGCAGAAATCACGGCAAGAGGAACACAAACCAACCCTCCACAGACACAAATATAGAACACAAACTTACTGAAGTCTTATTTTAAAGTGTTCAGAACGTGGACAATTCTATGGCTTTTTTTAAGGTAACAGAAGTATCTGATACCAGCAAAACTACTCCTAGAGGTGTGTGGCATAAAATACCTAAAGAACAGATTTTTCTCCAGTATGGATCTACAGCACTCGGTAAACAGCCTTCAGGAACTATATACATTCTGAAATGTTTCATATATTTGGTCATAACAAGATTTGGAAAGTGAGATTTTGAATGTGCTTTTTTTTTTTAATATCGTAATAGTAGAGAGACGCCTGAATCCCTTATCTTGTATCAGTATCTCCAAAGCTGCAGTGTTTTGGAGCCTAACACAGCTCTAGTTTTCCCCTGTCATTTCCACTCTGTACTTGTTTTCTACACTTCTGAACTTTCACATACTAGAAATGGAGTACTTCCTAAGAAATGAGAAGACACAGAAACAGAACACCTACAGAAATAATCTGTTGCTTAAAATGTTGTGGCCAATTCCATCTGGTTTATTTTTTCATGAATGCCATTATTTATTATTTGTAGCATGGCAGAGTCCTTAATCAAAGTTGGACTAGGTACCGTATGGATACAAAAGAGACCTAAATCCTTACCTGGAGAGTTTACAGCCTTAGATCTTGATGCTATAAGACATACATATATAACCTGACTGGAACCACTAGTCCTGCTACCACCAATGACAGTCAAATTGCCCAACTTACTTTGAAACTATTTTGGCACCTGTTTTTCGTCGGGAATTCAGAAGGAAAACGTAATTTTCTTCTGCCTTAACGGATTTAATGAAACTGTCTTCCAGCACATAAACTGTGGCAGATGTGACTTTTGTATTGACGTCTAAAATCTGAAAATAATTGAAAAAATAAACCAGAAAAGGGGTTGATGAATAAACAACAGAACAGGAGAAGAGCTCACCGTTCCAAATCAGGGCAAAACTTGTCATGAAATAGAGCCGAATGAGGAAGGTGCATGAGAGTTGACAACATCTCAAGCTAAGCCTGTAAACCAGGTTCTCAAGAATTCCTTCTGCAACAAGAAGTCACTCCTGTGTTATATGCTTCAAATTCAATAAGTAACAAGGGAAAAGAAAGGGGGGGAGGAGGGGAGGAAGTTATAGAGCAGGCTGCAGCTGAGAAAACGACCAATACTGCATTTAGTTAAAAATACACTTTAAATAAGACGAGAAGCTTCTCCAGGGAAATGTCTTGTAAATAAGATTGTCATGTTCACACCCAGGAAGCAAAGTCAGCCACCTTATTTAATCTGTTTGCAAAGAAGATGAAGTCTTTGTGGCAAGTGTGAAAATCAGGAATTCCGCTGTAGTGTTAAGGCAGTTTAGTAGCAGAGCATGTCCTACCTTTGCACTTCTCTAAGCTGAGAAAGGTCAGTCTGATATGGAGAATCCTGGTGCCTTCAGCCTGCACTCGGTAGTAACTGCTTAGGAAGGCATTTACTAGTGGTGGAGGACCATTAACACCATAGTAGGGCTTTGGTTACCTCTACAGCACGTGTCCTACATTACACCTGTGCACTACAGAAGCCTTTGGCCCTACAGGCAAGCCTGGCCAGGCTCCATTCAGGAGTCAGGGTCTTGTCTGGCATTTATTGTGCATGCTAAAAGCTGGGATTTAGCAGAAGGAAGAGGTTACTGTTGTCACTTGACTGTGGCTAGTGTTTTCCTCCAAAGAAAAAAGAAGCCTCACAGTGATTAAAGCTTCTGAAATTTTTTTTGAAGTACAGCCAGGACAAAAGTGCTGTAAATCTGAATATAAACGGGTGAGCTCCAAAAATTATGTGAATCTGTGTCTTGTACTCAATGTCAACTGAGCCAGGGTGGTTTACACGAGAGAATCCATTCCCTGTTCTCCCCATGGGTAGGTAGTAGGTATGAAATTTGTACTGGTGATAATACAAAATATACATGTAGGATTTGCTTTCTGTGGTGCAAGAAAAGACTTTTGAGAAAATGAGTAATAGCTACCAAGAATATCTTCTAAATAGGCAGAACAGATTTTATTTTGTTAAGAAACTCATACCTGGTTGTGGCTGGTAAATCCTTGTTTTTCTATTTCACAGGAATCCAGGGCTTTTATTTTAGTCACTTGATCTTGTCGCACGTGGTAAGTAGTGTTGCATTTCCCAGATACGTCCACCTTGGGGAAAAAAAGAAAGAGTTAGATGAGGACAATTTCCTGAATTTATCTTTGGGACCCCAGAACACCTTCCAAAGATGAACCATTTTCTGCACTGTTGTAACACTGTACCTGAGATGCTGCACTCTTTGGGTTTATTGACCAGTTTTGAAGGTGTTAGTGTTTCTAACCACCTGCTTTGGCCAGACAGTGGTACTTGTCATTAGATGGCTATGAAGGAAAGTGACAGTGTTTGTTTAAATGAAAAAATTTAGGAATCAGCTGGCAGCTGGCGCTGTGCTCACAAATTCAAGTTAAATTCCAGCTTTGCTCATATGGACCGATGAGGAAATTTATGTGTAATGCAGGTTAAATGGATGTGGCTAAACCACTGCTGACTTTGTGTGGATACTCTGATTTATAATGGCCTAATCTATTGAACTGGGTTTAGGAATCAACTGACTTTAAACTTCAGTATCATCTCTTTTATGATTTAAGCTGGTTTATTACCAAGCTCTTCTAAATCGATAAAAGCATTTTTAAGACAATGGATTTCACCGATTCTTTACGTCAGTTGCAGCAACTTGACTTGCATCACCAAATATTCAGAATATGGTCTTCACATCCCTAATCTCAAATGCCATCAAAAAGCTGATTTCTGTCACAGTTCATTCCTTCTGAAGCCAGCGGGAGACACAGGCCTGCCCTTCAGAGCAGACTGGGCTCTGACTGTTTTTCTGACGATGATAATCTTGCCAGATATAGCACCATACCTCAGGAGCAGCACCAGAGTGCAGCTGTAGCTGGAAAAGGCTAGCCAGACCTCTCTTAATATTTTGAGTAAAAACAGGTTCATTCTGATATGAGTAGAAGTTTTTGACCTGTGGGAATAAAAAAAAAGAAAACAAAACAAGTATATAAGTATATAACAAATCTGGTTAAATGAGAAAGGAATTGTGGGGATCCTTTCTAGAAAAACTGTTACTTCTTTCTGATTGGGAAGCTGCATTTGGATCTATTGCCCTTATTCAAGCAACTCCAGGGGCTGCAGGGCCTGCTGATAACAGTACAAACACGTTTCAGGCTTCAGCTGCACCTAAGTACAGTTTTAGTGCAGCGAGCATCTTTCCTCCTGTTAGAGAAAATTTAGAAGGGAAATGGGAAACTTTGCATAATTTCACAAGTGACTAATTGTTCTGCACAATCCTCTCAGATCATCGCTCCTCACAGGGGCTCAATATCTGTTGCACTTTAATCACAGCTAACAAAAACCCAGAATGAATCATAGGTAAATCACAGCTAGAATAACTTAAATGACGTGTCAAGCACATCACAACCTTTGCACTTCATGGGTCAACAGTTGTTCTTGAGCCTCTCCTCTGGTAACAAGACTTTGCACCTCCACTTTGCATTCAAGGTGCTTTAAAAGTGCACTTTTTTCAGGAAGTGTAAGTACGATCAATGTGGTATCTCAGGGCAACCCTGGAAAGTGAAATCACTGTGCCAGGGATGAGAAATTATAAAAGGAATGTACAGACCCTATTATCTGAGAAAAACCCCCAAGATTTTAATATTACATCTCAATCTTAGCGCGTGAACTGCTTGATGTAGTAGGAGCAGATGTATTTTGACTGTGTTCTTCTGATACCTCTGTTCTCATTTAGGGATGTGTACAGTTGGGAGCCAGTGCTGTCCTGTTTCTTTTTATGTTGTGTAAAACTGATGACAAGGCTGAGTCTGAAAGTTACTGAGCAGGCCTGATAGCAGCTGCAATTCAGCAGGCTGAGCTGGCGGCCAGGGTATGTGCTCAGTGCCTATTTACAGCAGGAGGTAAAGACCCTGCAGGGATAGGGTGTCACAGCCCTCACCCCGCTCTGCAGGAGAGAAAAGGGAGCGTGACCTTCAACCTTCCTCCTTTCTCACTGCCCCTCTGCCCACGTCCCACCTGATGAGCATTGCTCAGGCTGCAGAGGGGAGAGCGAGGCTGTTGGCCTCATACAAGGAGAAACAAGAGGGTAAAGGAGCGTGGAGAAGAGGCAGGAGCAGCCACTGCTCGAGCCTTGCCACTGCCTGGCCAGAGACGTGGGCTGAGCACAAGGGGACAAGTGAGCAGCTCTGCAGGGAAAAAGAAGGGGAGATGGATTTATTTGAATCCTTTTCAGAGCACTGGGGCTCCAGGAGCTGTGGCTGGGCACGGGGGCTCCTGCAGTGGGGCAGTGCATCGGTGCTGTCTCAGGGCAGGCTATAAAACCCAGGCACACAGCGAGACACACCCGCTCCCTGTCCCTTCTCTGCTGATTTTTGGAGACAGTTTCCCAGTAGGGAACATGAAAGGCTGTAGATCTTTCAGCATCGAGCTCATTAACTTGGGACCATTGAAACTGTAGGTGACACAAAAGTAAATAAGCAATCCAGAGAGGTGGGAAAAGCAGACATGCTGAAATATTTGATAAGAGTTTAAGGTGATTAACGCTGTTCCTCACAGGCTTGCTATAACCAGCCTCGTGACAAACTGCGTCTCCTTGTCTGCCTTCAGACCTTGGATAAAATCCTGGCCTCGCTGAAGTCAGCAGCACAAATCTTACCCAGCAGTTGTGCATATATCTATAAGTGGATCCATACGTTTGCGGCCAGTCTGCTCTTCACTTCATTACCGTGTGGTGTTCTCAATGCACAAGAGGCCTGGGCTGGAAAAGCCCCTTGTACAGGTAAATTGCACTCTTTTCTAAACTATTGTATTTCGTACAGAACACAATGGCATATTAAGAACAACGAGAGGACAGTGAATTGATAAATTCTCTGAGCCTGTAAGAAAAGATTTGCCTCAGGTTTCCTCAGGGGTTGAAGTTCAAAAGACAGGGTCTTACTTTTCCACGGACTAGCTCAACAACTACGGGCCTCTGTAAAGCTTCCAGATGTTTTTTCCCGATGATCTTCTCAGTGCTTTTTCCTTTGAAGATGTTTTTAGCAGCTGGACGTTCATTCACATTTTCAACTTGAACATCTCTGATCTAGCAAAGTAAAAGCAGAAGAAATTCACATAGAGAGCAGTCAAGCCTTGGCCTGGGATAGGCTGCATAGACTAAATGACCTAATGCATCTTTTTAGTTCTTCATTTCTGGTTCTGATCATTAATCTTCCATGATTTACTATAACTATGTTTTCAGAAGAAACCAGCGCTCACTGCTGGGGAAATAAGTGGCAGAAAAGCTTGCCATAAAGCTAAGTACCAAACCCTGTTTGTATTTAGCATGTGTCATGATTTACATCTGGAACCAAGGACTTCAGACAACCTATTGCGCCTTGGGTAGGTGCTTGCACACCAGTTGTTTCAGGCTATAGAAGCTGTGATACAATTGCAAAGTACAAGAGATATTCTGAAGTTACAATGTTAGATATGTTCTTGTGAAGTCTTTTTCCTATGGAATAACTGATCAAAGAATCTGGTTTTAGCTGATGAGACTAGAGAAGAATAAAAGGTTTAGCTCATCTTCTGAAAATTAGTTCTTCAAGATTAGAGTAGCAGGTAGATAAATGCAGAAAAGATTGGGCATGTTTTTTTGAGTTGTCTGATGGCATTAATTACCGTAATTTTGAGCAATTGGTCATCATCATTGTCAGGATTCCTCCATAAGAGGTTGACATCCACACCGGAAGAAAACCGGTATCCTGCGCTTTTCTGCAGTGATCCTTTCACCCGATCAACGTACACTTCAGCTGAGTAAGCAAATTTGTACAGCTTGTCATTATTTAAGCTTGGTCCAGTAGTGTGTCCTGTTTGGAAAGCAAAAACGGGGGTTTAGAATTGGCTAGCTCACATAATCTGTCCTTTTCTCTTAAAAAAAAAAAACCAAAAAACCAAAAGCAAACAAAAAACCAAACCAACAAAAACCAAACAAAAAAGCAACAACCACCTTTATAAAACTAAAAAATGTAATTGCCAGGAAAAGATTTATGGGACTGATTCTGCTACCCATGGTTACAGAAGCTATCCCACTGGAGCAGCTAGGGTTTTCTTTGTGATTAAGTTGACACTAATCTCATCTATTTAAGATCAGAATGTCCACACAATCCTTTGTTCTAGCTCTACACTTCCATAAATAAAAGAGAGCCAAATTCTTTACCTGGCATATCTCAGCATTAGAAATTAACCCAAAATGATTTGCAACTCAAAATATTGTAACTGTCATTGTAACAATCTGTGTGCTTAGCGATTTGAAATGCACTGACGTAATCTCCTGGAGGCGACAGAAATTGTTCTCTGCATCTCTTGTACATTTACTGGGAATCTTTCCATCGAGAGCCTTGCCCAGAGGTGACATGAATGTAATGAAGACACTGGGAAAATATTTTATAGATTAAATAATTAAGCCCTTGTTATTGAAACTAAATAGTTGTCCCCATAGCTGTGCCTCTGCTGTTAATTGATGCATTTTAAGGGGTATAAAAGATGAATTCTAGCGTAAGTGTAACTTGCATACCAAATTTATGGTGCCATTTCCATCTCCATTAACAACTCAGACTGGTCACTAGCGATTCAGCTACACCCTTGTTAGTGCAAATGAAATCTGTGTTATACAAATTAGGGTGTGGGTTTTTTTCCTTTGTAAAGCTACTTACTACCACAGCATTTCCCATCTTCTCTTCCTTTTCTCTCATGCACAGCCATGTGGGGAATGTGTGGCACCAGTGTCACAGCTCTCTCCCCAGCCTCAGGCACAGGAATTAGTACCATGCCTCTGAAATCTGTGGCTAAGGAAAATCAATTTCTTCTTGAATACCCTTTCAATACGTTGTCACAAAGGTTATACATAACATCCCTTTTCAAGGGCTTCTCTCCTCTGGTGCAGATGGTTACAAAGGTCTCTTCCACACAAGAAAAACTGATAAAGTCCTTTAGTAGAGGACAGGGACAGGAGGAGAATCTAGCTGTACACAAAGTGCTCTTAGATCTGCAAAGCAAATACACATACAGTGACCTTAGGTGCTATCTGTAAGCAGCATGGCACTAGCCTCTCGGACCCAAAAGCTGCACCACTGGATCCACTGGGAATTTATTCATGGAGCTCAGGAGATACAGAGCAGAAATGACAACTGCACAACAGAGTTAATCTAAGAAAAGCAAAGCGGCTGTCCTCAGGGAGGTGCTTCTCAGTCTTAGGACAAATGCAGGGAAAAGGAAAGAAAAAAAAAAAAGAAAAATCTATCGAAACATCTCAGATGAATTCTTAAGCATGCTGCAATGTAATCAGTGTGTTCAAAGTCCGCTGCAGACAATCAACGAGCTATCTTGGTTTATGTCACAGCCCTCAGCCTTTTATTTGATTCTGCTAACTAATCTTCAAATCACTGCATTGGGAAAAAGGAAAACCAGTTAGGGAGATGCACATCGTGGCTAGATGGATATATTCTGCAGTGCTCAGAGTCCCAACCCCACCTTTTTGTTAAGGTTTTGCTCATTTCCTCTCCCTGTTCACTCGGATGTCATAGGTCAGTAGATTAAGGTCAGCTTCAAAGAACCTTTCCCTAAGGAAAACAGTGACCCCACCAAGTTTGGTCTGCAAGCTGTGTAAATTGGCAAAGCTAAACAGAACTAAACTGCCTTACGCTTTATGCCAGCTGGAGGTGTGAGGCAGCAGTTGGTAATCCCTGAGGGAGCAGCTCTCATGTGTGAGCTCAAAGCTGTAACTATTGAATTTTTTTTCTTCTTTTTTTTTTTTTTGCAGGGAGACTGAAGCATTAACGTTGGCACAACAGAGCTCTTCTAGTTTTGCCGTGTCTTGTGCGTCTGCTTCAAAACACAGTCACCGAGAGGCGTAAAACCCTTCACTGTGAAGTTCCTAGCCACTTCCCCTGTTCCCCTCGCTGCTATCAACTTTGAGGCTACATTGCCCTTGAGAGCAGAGGGCACTCAGCGCCTGCCCAGAGATGGCTGTGCCTTCCAGGGACACCCCGTGTTCCTTACAGTACCTCAGAGACTGTTGCTTCAAGGTTGATAGTGTCCTTCATTTGCCCTAGAGACAGCAGTGCTAATGATTTAGTACCAGCTGAGATTTTTATCAATGCCACCCACTAGGTGCTTTCTAAACACAGGAGGTGACACAGTCCCAGTGAAAGATAAAAGGTGGGGGGAAAGCATGTCCAAGATAAATGATCTGGATGCTGAGAGACATGTGTCTTGTTACTTAAAAGTGGATGTTTGTGGTTATGCTCCCTTTCTTTTCAGTTAAAAGCACCTTTCACCTATCTTCTGTCTTTTTTCCACAGCTCAACCCATAGATTTTTTTTTTTCTTTTGCAAGAGTTCCTTCCCTCTTCCTCCCTTTTAGCATTTCCTTGTCCCCACAGACAAAAGAGCTGTTCCCTCCGGAGGGAAACAGATGAGCAAATGACACAGCAGCTTCTTGCAAGTGTCATGGAAGAGATGAATAATTGAAAAGTATTCCTGGGAGCTAGTTCTGAAGGCTTTCACCATTTCATGCATGGAAAACACTGCAGGAGCCAGGGCAGAAGATGCCTTTAGTTGCAAGACTGGTGTTGTTGATGGAAAAGGGTGAGTCATAGGTGGATTGTGATAAGAGAAGCAGCAGGAATGAGGCAGTATTGAAGGCAGTCCCAAGGAGTTAGCACTTACCCCGGTGGAAATGGGGAAGCCAAGAGAGACAATTAAATAGCATGGTCAGTTTGAGAGGCAAGGGGGATACTGCTGGCTGAGGGATAGAGGCACAGTGTCACTGCCCAGAACCAGTATTCAAAACAGCAAAACTAAATTTTCGTGCCCTTTTTCACAAAGTAAATGTTGGTACTAATTAAAAAGGAATATTCCTAAAACTTTCTGATAGACGCTTTTCTTAAAAGAAAACCCTGCCTCTGGAAGCTCCTTCCTTTGTATTCAGCACAGCACTGGGGTCCTTGCTGCAGGTATAGCCATTCCCATTTCAGCTGATGGCAAATGTCTCCCACTGACTGAGAAGGGAGGAGAAACGGACATAAAGACTGCGATCAGCCATGGTCTCTTGGGGTCAGAAGTGCCTGCTTTCAAGGTGGAGTGCATAACACATAGTTTGACCAGTAATGTTAAGTGTCTGTCATTAAGGGTAACATGCCAAGTCTATAATTAAATCATGATACTGTATAATACAGAAGGTTACACTGCATGAGTAGAGACAGCTGTCAAGTCCTGTGCCTTTTATTAATACATATGGCATGCACAGCATGTGCATCTCTAACTACTTGCTGGCTCTATCTTCATAAATTATATTTGCCACTGTTTCTGACACCCGATAGCTTTCAAAAGCAAAACCCATCCACTTTGCTGAAAACATTTTTCAAGTGGAACTGCAATAGGAAAGTTTCATGGGTGCTGATCTAGCTCACTTAAAAGAAGATAATATTCCTTTGGTGTTTTCAAAAGGCAGCATGGCCTGGTGGAAAGGTAAAGCACTCATCCTAATCCCAGCTCTGTCACTGAGGCATTAAGTGGCCTTCGGGACAGAAATTTAGCTCTCAATCTCTCTGCACAAGAGAGAGATGAGACCTGACAGAGCTGAAGGGAGGACTAATCAATCAGAAAATGCTTGCTCAGTACCCTGGGGATGTCAAGTGACAAGCAAATGTTACATCAAGAAGTTCTGTTTAGTTGATATTAAGGAGAAGCTGTGAAGAGCAAGGAGCAGAAATGTAGCATGTTGGTATCTAGCCATAGAAGTGACTTGGCAATCTGATGAAATACACTCACAGGTAGAGGAAATGCCTGGAAACTTCTTTCCTTTGTAACTCCTATCGTAAGGGGGTACAGAGGTAGGGAGGAAGGTGGCTGCTCTGGGCTTACCCCAGGCACAGTGCCCTGGATACCCTGCAGGGAGCAGGAGGAGGCACCTCTACAGCCTTCTGAACAGTTTTGTACACAAAGGGCCACTGCTAAAGACACCTTTCCTCGCTTCATACACTGGCACTGCTGAAATGGGCAGCCTCCAGATTTTATACCCTTGACCTTTGTCGGGACACCTGAGTGAAGCCCTGCTCCCAGGGCTTGTGCAGACATCCAGGTTTTCATGGCTTATTGCAGAGCAAGCTCCCCCTGAAATTAGTGGGATGCTTGTTACTGACTTCTGTGGTAGCTGAGTCAACTGCTCAGAAGCTGGAGAGCCCTGAGCACTTCCTGGCTCTGCTCCACCAGAGCACTTCTGTCTGTTTAACTTCTGCGCGTGTGAATAGTCTCTTTGAAGTCAGTGCCCTCCCAGCATGTCCTAACTAAGCAAGGTCAAGATCCCCAGCCTCCTGGCTCACAGCACTGGCCCGGTGCACCTGAAAACATTGTCTCCCCTATCCCCTCTGCTGACAATGCCACAGGCACTTAAAACTTTCTAAGTACTAAATGCATTTTGTATTATTCAAGGACAGACAAGTAAAGATGGTAATTTTTTGACACAAAACAGGCCTGCATAAATGCACTGGTTGTGCCTTCGCTGAGCCAAAAGCTGAACCAAGCCAAATACAATCCTACCTTTAACTGAGGCTGAGTAGGTGGAAATGATGCAAAGGAACAGCACGGTAAGAAGAATCATGCTGGACTCCCCCAAGCTCTTGACTGCAGCATAAAGTGTGAGAGCTTCCAAGATGTGAGCTGCTGAGAGTGGAGGTCTGCTCACAGAAAGAGCCACCGGCTCGGCCACACTGTTTATCTAGATGTAGTAAAGGTCAGATTCCAAATTCCACACTCAGGTACTAAGTTCATAAAGGGACTTCCAGTTAATTATTAAGGACTAAGGTAACTGGTGGTTTCTACCCCATTTTATCGATCACCTTGGCTTTCATTTTTGAAAACTGAGCCCACAGAGCCACATTTCTGAGCGGGGGAGCCCACCTCCAGTCCTAGCAGGACCAGGAGATCCTGCCACTCCTCCTCTGTCTGAGCGAAAGGGTGACTGGGTCTGTTTGCTGCCAGGGGTCAGATCCTGGTCACTGTCTCCACTGTCTTACATCAACTCTGTGAGCAACCCCAGAGGCAGATGCTTTTTAAGGGCCTTCCTGGAAGCAGAAGGACACAAGATTTATCAGCGCCGTCCCAAAAAGTGATGCTACTTTGCTATGGAGACTCCGATGCGATGTCAGTTCCTGCCGTATTGTACCATACCAAGTAATTCTCTTTCTTTCAGCAGCCCCAACCCCCCTCTTACATCATTGCAGTGGCAGAGGTTAGAGACTGAAAAGATGAGATAAACCAGCCACTCTGTCCCACCTCGGAGAAGAGCAGCTGCTTGGCTGGGTCTGAGAGCAGGGCAAACCAAGCCCCCCTTTGCACTCGTATTTCCCCCTTTTCTCACTCTCACTTCACCACCTCCATGAGAAGTCCCTAGCTGACTAACCCATCTTGTTCCACTCAGAGTAAATCCCAGGCCATTGCACACTAAGCCTCATGGCCACAGGGCTTGCTAAAGGACCCCTGTGTCCCTCCACTGACAGTAGGGCAGTAGGCCACCCCGCTATGTTCCTTGGCACACCGTGGGTGTCATGGACTTTGAGGGGACACCCTCTGCCTTGGCGTACGAAGCTTCCCTGGCTCTGCCAGGAGGGAGGATGTGGTCCTGCCTGGAGAGGAGGCACACCCGTGAGCCATCCACCACCACTGCCAGAGGTTGCTTTAGCAAGATCACAAGCTACAACCACCCTGACTGAATCAGTGCTGCCCCAGGCTGCATTTAGCTGCTCCCAAGGGGCCATTTCTGCCACCAGCTCCTCTGTATTAGTAAGGGATGGTAAGGTGAGAATGGCCTTTGCCTTCAGAGACAGAAATGCCTCTGGTATGGAGGTATGGATCTTGCTTTGGCAACACAACATCCACACTTGCTCACAAGGAGTTGATGTTGGTCTGAAATCTGGAGAACAATTGTCCTCTGCTTATGCTCATGGGAGAGAGGAAATGTATATCTTCCTTGAAATAAAGTTATTTTTAAAGAGGGCCTCTCTTAGACACTAGAATATCAGAGGATAGCTCCCCTGCTGAGGTAAATCAGCCTATCTTTTTGGACACCACTGCAGTAGCACCTGTTACAGAGCTAAGGATGTAACCATCACGTAGAGAAATAATGTACATATGTCTCCACGTGCATATACACATACCCACAGCGCATATCTGGTATGTTCTTCAAATGTCTTAAGGCAGGAGGCCTGGGCCTCCTTGATTCCAGCCAGATTAAATCAGCAGTGACTTCCTCGAAGTCAAATTACACCAATGAAAGCAGAGTTGAGCCCACCAAAGTCCATTACACGCAGAGGTTGCAGGATCAGCCCCTAATGTACGCTTCACGCCATGCTGGCATATGTTCTAGGGTCAAAGTATTACTGTTGTTGCACATTTTCCAGAGTCCAAACTATAAGGCTCATATCTTTATATGACCTAATAAAACTAATGAGATTTCATCACATCTTCTGAGGTCAACAAAATGTTTTTGTCTTTTCTTCACAGGTGACGGTGTGAAGATCTTGGTTTTCAACTCAAACTTTCAGCTCTGTGAACCAAAGTACCCAAGTCCCTCTTTGCCCTTCAGCTGGTGCCCGTGGGCCCCAGGTCCTGCTGTTTTGGCGAGTCAGACACCCCCTGTTTGCGCCACGGGGGACAGGGGCAGGAAATGCCCGGCAGAGCCACCGGGTGAAGGTGAGTTGTGCGTGTCACTTGCATCCTCAGCCTCACCTCAAGAGTGCTGCAATCAGAGCTGGCGCACCGAGAGTGACATGTGTCCACATCTGAGCCTCCACCAAGTATCTTTCTAACTCTCTCCGCGCTCTGCCTCTTGGCCTGCGGTGCTGTTTGTACAAAACACTTCCACAGGGAGTTTTAAACCTGGGGGGGGAGTTGAGTTTGTTCTGTTGCTGGGAGGATCACGCCATTCAGATGAGCGTTCTGAGAAGTCATGTTATGGCTCTACCAAAACGAAATTCAGTTAGCTCTTTCTCAATATTTGCAGCTGCTCGGGTCTTCGATCTGCTTTGTCACCACTTGGCAGACTTTAGAAAACATGACGCTACTCTGCGTCGGTGCCTGAGGACACAGGGGTCTGGATCAGCAGCAGCACCGCTTTGGAAAGTGCTGTATGAGGAAAACAGATTTATAAGTCAAAAGGAGTAAGCGGTTCCATCCTTCTAAGATTATTATGTGAATTTGTTAGATGCCTTTTTGCCTTTTTCTTTTAAAAAAAGCAAGCAAGCAAATGGGCTTGATCAGTAACCGATCGGTGGTCTTCTAACAAGCAAAAGAAAACAAAGGAATCTTCACAGGGACAGTGGTGCTTTCGGACTTGTGTGATGCTGGCATGTAAAGCTGGACATTAATAGTAACATGAGCGAGGTTTTAAATAGACGCTGGCTAAAGCAAATGCAAATCTGGCTATTTGTAATGCAATGTGGGGAGTAGGAAGGGCAAATTCAATCAAATATTACAGTAAATATTAAATACCAGCAGCAGTTAAAAGGTCAGTGTCTTGCTGTAGTGACACCATACAGTTTTGTGACTCTACCATAGCTGTAGTAAACCTGAAATCAGCACTATAACTGAAGGGTGTGCGTATCGGGGACCGGAGAAACTTGAGATAAACACCGGTGCAGATGAAAAGGGTGTTATGGCAGCAGGCGCTTGTCTGTTCGCTAACTTGGGTGTGCCTCATTAGCCAGGGGCAAACAGATCTCTACATATTTAGGCTGCCTAAAATACATTTTCCCATAGAACATAATCCCAGTCTGCAGAGCCGAGTCTTTCAGTGGAGTTATCTGAAGGTGGAAGAATGTCGCCCTTCGCTGGGTATTGACACGAGAGGGAAGAAAGTCAATTGGCGGCGGCCTTTAAAAATAGGGAGCGTGAAGGCACGTACCCCTGTCCCGCACCCCCGTCCGAGGGGACAGAGGGAACACGGCGTCGCTGGGGGACCTTTGGAGATCGACATCTGCCCCGGGGAATGTCGCCACTTAAAAATATTTTGCTGGCCCCTGTGTGAACTCCGGAGTGTCATCAAAACCCACCGGTTAAAATAAGTTTTTTTTTCTTTCTTGCCCCTCTGGACCCCGCGGAGCCGGGGCGGCCGCTGGCAGGCGGGAAGCGCAGCTTTCCTCACGGGGCTCAGCAGCGGCCTCGGCCCCCGCGCTGCGTCCGCTCCGGCCACCGGCCCGGCGGGGTAACCCGGCCCACCGGGTAACCCGCCCCACAGGTCACCACAGGTCGCCACCCCCCCGACAGCCGGCGGTGGCCGCTCAGTGTCTGCCAGCACCGGTGTCACCGGCACCAGAGCACGACGCTCTTCGCGCGCGGCTGTTACAGCCGCAGCTTTTTGCGGGGGTTTTCCTCTTTGATTTTTGTACCGGCCCGGAAGCTGTTCCGGGTGGAACCAGAGATGACTCAGGACACCGCGGCGGTGGAAAGCCCCGGCACCGGCCCGAGAGCAGCTCCCCGCTCACCCCAGCAGCGGGACCCAGTCTCGCCGCTGTCCCCGCCGCTGTCCGGTTGCCGGAGGGGGAGGGGACGGGGGCGGCCCGGGCGGAACGCAGCGGTTTCCCCTCAACGCCTCCTCCACGTGACCGCCGCCCGCTGCCCGCCGGGATGTGAAGTCTGGAAGCGGAGCGGGCACGCGTGCGCGCGCTTCCCTCTACCTGCCCCCTCCCCAACCTCGGCAGCTGCGTGTGGGGCGGCTCGCGGGTACGTTGTAGCCCCCCCCTTACCTCCCCTTCCCGCGGCCGTTCCCTTTTGTGGGGTGGGGGAGATACGGGCTCGGCTTGCCTCAGAATGAAGGAGGGGGAAATGGCGGCCTCCCAACGCCCCGGGGAGCGTGATCCCACCCACCCCGCCTTTCCCACGCCCAGCTGCCGCCTGCAGCGGCGGGGGTAGGTGCGGGCAGGGGAGGGCTGTGGGGGGAGTGTGTGTCTCACGGTCCCCCCCGGGGCCATTGTGGGTGGGGGTGGCCGGTGCCGTTGAGGTACGAGGTATTTCGGCGCGTGAGCGAGAATAACGCGTGTGTTTTTCTCTCTATATAACACGTGCATACATAGAAACGTGCTGTATGTATACACAGAGATGTATGTGCGTGTATGTGTCCACAGACACCTACTCCGGTCTGCGGCTGGAAGGCGGTACCTGCGCCACGCGTAGTTTGGCCCCCGCAACCGCCTGGCCTCCCTGGGCCTCGCGTCTTAACCCACCCGCGGTGGGGGATCGGGGGGTGTGGGCGACAACACTTCGCCTTTTCTACTGTTTGCTACGTTTTCCGGCACCTCTGTCACGGAACCAGCCAGGGGGTTGGGGTTTTTGCTGCACGTTGGCTCTCTAGGTGCAGAGCTCTGCAGTGGAACGGTTCTCTTGGGAAATCCTGGGGCTGTTGAGTGCAGGGGAGCTACTGGTATGAAAAAAATACTGGCCACCGCAAAGGAGAGGGTGTAGTTGTGACTGATGTGAACGCAGAACGCTTTGCTGAGTTGTTATCCCCTTACTGCCTGGGTTTTTGGCCGGTGTCAGTGGTTCACCGGTGTGTTTGGTTCTCAGAAGAAATAAAAATGAATTTTGAAGGGGTGCAGCTTCTTCACATTTTATTTTTCCCTCCTAAATGGCTTGTCTTTTCAAAATCACATTTTTCTAACGGGCTGCCATGGTTATATCCCAAGGTACCTCTTGAATTTTTTCTATTTATTTGAGAGCAGTTTGTGTACACAGAATAGTACTGCTAATGGGGTTTTTTTCATTTACATTTAATCCAGTAGGATTCCCTACTTTTATGCAGTTGTGTTTTCACAGGTTTTTTGAATGGAAACTGTTGAATAGCTGCAGATGTAGCAGGCAGAGTTTTAGATGTGATCTGAACGCAGGTTGTAATCTCTAGTATTTTATATGTTACTGTTTGCAGAGGCACTAACCCAGCTTTAAACAACAAAAAAAAGGCCATCTTTTTTTTTTTTTATTATTATTCAGGTTTATGGTAGCTGTAGAATGGTATTTGTTCTAATTGAACTTCTTGTTAATAACACTCATATTATTGTTTTGTTTCTTACAGAACTGGGGAGGGAAAAGTTTGCTTTTGACGAAATACTTATCGCGTGTTGAGAAACAAGTCAGCAAGCCTGTCCCAAAGCTGATGTCGACAGAAACGCCGACAGAAAGTCCAGAGCTGCCAACAGAAAATACCATGTCCCCTGAAGTTCCTGACCTGGAAGGAGAGGTGAAGTCGAGTGACAGTCCAGTAGAGAGGTGGCAGGCGGGCTCAGACAACAGAGAATGCCCTGAGCCCATGTCCAAGAGGCAAAGGAAGAAGCTATTGAAGCAGAAACAGTGGGAAGAACAGAAAGATCTACGGAGGTATGGTTTGCAACACAGCTTTCCTAGGATCCTGTGTAGTGTTTAGCGCTAATAACAGCGTGCCAGCAAAATCTGCAGGTAGATCAATTGAGAAAATCAAGGCAGTTGAACCAGTTTTCTCCCATGCCAAGTTTAAAGCAGTAGTCACAGGCTACCCCATCTGCATATGAAGAAGTTATAAAGGTAAGCATCCTCCCTTCATACTAGAAGGGTTCCTCAGCTTGAAGAGGATATCAGGAGGGGTTCAAACTTGCACGGTTTCTCCCTTAGCAGAAGGGAGAAATAACGTGTGGCCTTGTTCCTTTCTGAATGGGCTGCACCCTCTTTTCCTAGTGCTGTCAGACTGTGAATTTTAGAAAGGCAAGGAATCAAAAAAAAATTATTAATGCTGTTCCATAAATTATCTTGACTTGCAATCTGTTAAAATATGATCTCCAGAGGTCCCATCCAACCCCTACCGTTCTATGAAAACAGTTCTGGAAGGTGATGAGCTTGTTTTATTCTGTTAAGAGAAAGCATATTTGCAAATAAGCTTATCCTGGTTATCCTTGTCCTGCTGAATGGGGAGTGTTCCTTCTGGAGAGAGTGGCTGTTAAAGTTGCTGTCTCCGAGGGGAGAACAATTGCTTCAGGAACCTTTAAAAAAAACCCGTTCAGGGAAATGGGAGGTACAATTTGCCTTCCACATTCTGATTCTGATGCTGCACTGCTGGCAACTTTTTTGGTTGTTTCTGTTATGAGATGTCACTCCCTTAAATCCATGAAACTCCCACTGCTGACTTTGTTGAATTTGTGTCAGGTGTCTGTCGTACATCCAGCACTTCACAAAGGTGGGGTGTGTTTCATGCTGGTAGCAGCCGAGCACAGTGCAAACAGCAGGATAAATTTAAACTACCACAGTCATGGGACAAACAACTTGCTTACAGAAGTCCGCATTTATGCGCCTAACACGTACGTTAGCAGAATTGGCAGTGCTTTCTGAAGATTTATTTGTTTGCTTGTTTATTTAGGCAGAAACGAAAAGAAAAACGCCAGAAGAGAAAACTAGAACGTCAGTCAAAACTGAACTCCAACAATGAAGGGAATGACAGAAAGCGCATGCGAAAGGAAGCTGTTCCTAGTACACTTCGCCTCATTGTGGACTGCAGCTTTGATGACCTGATGGTGCTAAAGGTAAAAGAAACTTACCCATCATGCAGAAGTGTTGAAAAGTTCTTCACTGAGAGTGTCGATGAAATGTCAGAGCACAAAAACAGGAGAGCGGCTTGCAAAGGACAGTTAGCACCTTTCAGATTGTGATGACTCCCAGGCCTGCTTACGTCAGTTGCTGAATTTTTTAGGGTTTGGAATGTACCTTTATATAAGCTGCCAAAGATTTTTTTTTTTTTTTGCCTTCATGGAGATGTGGTAAGTTGTTTTGTTTCCAAAATCAATAGTGTTGAAAGAGTTTGTGCCATGTGTTCACCATGAAGTTAGATGCAGTTCTGCCTCAAAATGGTTTTGGTAGAGGGGCTGCAAATGTCACATCCAGTTACTTTATCTTTCAGAGGGGACCTGAGGCTCCCAACCATGTTAGTAACTATTTGTGGAAATGAGCATTTTGAGCTTTTTCTCTGCTTCACACGAGAGGCAGTTGGAACAAGGGGACCCTGTTCATCCTGTGCCTAAACTCTTAGAACGGATGAGAAAGGGTGAGATGATTGCAGGGTAGGTAAATGTGAGAAAGCTCAGCATGAGACCCAAACACTGGTCAAGATGCTTGGATCAAAACTGCTTTAACTCTACTAAGAGAGTATGTTAGCCTGCAGCCACCAGAGTACGGGCTCTGTTTTATGAGACAGACCTTTCCCCCTCCCTGTTACCCTGAAGCCTTTTGCTGCTGCCGGGGACTTCACTGCCCTGCGAGACTGCTTGAATTCAAGCTTTTGGAAAACCCATCAGTCTATTTGTCAAGTGTGGTGCAGAACACTCGGAGAGCAGTAAGGGAAGCGAGTGCTGTGCACCATGGGATTTTGGGGAAGCTCCAGTTGGTCTTTTGGAACTTGGTTTCCTGAGAAATGCAATGCCCTGGAAGAGACCAAAGGACCTCCTTGATAGTTTCGGAGATGTTGGCTGGGCATTTCCCTCTGAGCTTTGTCCTTTGTAAAACGTGTGTCCTTCCTTGGTCAGGTGGAACCCCTGTTAGGCCTGATACAAAACCTGTTGCTTCTGCAGGTGTTTAGGAAGGGGGAAGCATTGTACGTGAAGAGGGTTGTGGCCTTTGGCAATGGAGTTAATTAGATGCTTTCTCTAGTGTCTGTAAAAACTTGCATTGCAATATTGCAGTGATAAAGTCTGGTTTACTTGAAATCCTTTGGACACATCACGACATTCTCAAAGCACTACATGAATCAAAGCAATATGTTTCATCTTAAAATGGGAAGCAGTTGTATTTACAAAACACTGCTTTTGGGGCACTGTGAATAAAGCTACGTAATGTTCCTTACAGAAAACAGAATTGGCTAAAAATTAAGTCTGTTGAATTTTAAGTAGTGCTAGTTAACTTTTGTCCAAATTGCCAGGTCAAAATGCCAGAGCCAGCCACTAATGGCATTGTTCTGGAGTTCTTCAGGTTAATTATGCATATTTAAGTTTCCTAAGTAGAAACTGTATCTTCCTGTGGATTTCCCATGGGTGAAAGACTTGAGTATTGTCACATTGGGAAATCTGGTTGAGTACTCAGATTAGTTTTGACTATGCTATAATGTAAAATTAAATCCCAGTGATTTTTTGGTTCATTTCATTTCTGTCCTAGAAGAGCGCCAATCAAACACACGCGTAGAGGTGTCTCGGTACACTTCTGTGGAAGATGTGTGTTTTTCCTTCTCCACGTAATCCCTTCACAGTGGCTGTTGTTCCTCTAAGTGTCTGATGTCCACACTCTCTCAGTAGTCACTTTTGCCAGTTAATAGCTTCCTTTTTCTCCCTTTAGCTTCTGACTAGCTCACGGTAAAGCATGTTCTGGTGGTCTGTCTGAAGGACTATGTAAAAACAAATTGTGTTGTATACAGGACGTTAAGAAGCTTCACAAGCAAATTCAGAGGTGTTACGCAGAAAACCGCAAAGCGTTTCATCCTGTGCAGGTATGTTTTTGGGGGAAGGCACCTTATTTGATATTAACGCTGTTCGTATGTAAACTAACAAAAATAAACAAGAAAACTCCTTCAAAAAGCAAACTGGATGCTGACTGTACAAACTGGATGCTGACTGTGTTGCCTTGTATAAAGCGTATGAGAAAGGCAGCTGTGTCTCAAGTGCTGAGTACTGGAGTAGGAAAAAATATTTTAAGATGCCTCTTGAATAAGAAAATTACTTCTATTGTAATAGAATTTAATTTAATTAATTAACTAATTAATTTTCAACCCACATGTTGAAGAGTGCCAGATACTGGCGTGCCGCTAAGATGCTGTTGATACTTGGTTGTATCTGTGACAGGTTTAAAAAACCAAAAGTAACTGTAAGTGCATATTTGTCTTTTCAATGTGTCACTGACTGTATGAATATGGCCTTAGTACCATTTCAACTAAAAAATAATTCAGAGTTTTAGCTAATAGTTAAGGGCAGAAGAAGTCTTGTGCAGAGAGGAAACAGACTGGCCGATGAACTTTCCAGTATTTGGTACCTCTTGTTTGTTCTTTTTGAAGTTTTATTTGACCAGCCACGGGGGACAGTTGAAGAGCAACATGAATGAAAATGACAAAGGATGGGTGAACTGGAAGGTGAATACTTGGACTGTTTCTGTAAAATAGAAAAAAAGTCGTCTCGATTGCAGTTGCTGATGAGGTTGCTGGTTGTGAAGGGCTTGTGCTTTTTCCACATGGGTTTTCCTGAGACATCAGAGCAATAGCCTATTAAGAATCATGTGGCTCCTTGTGTTTTCAATTAATTTAACTTAAACAAAGGCTGCTTGTCATGAAGCTAGATGTGATTTTTGCTTGAAAATCTCCAGACAAATCTGTTTTCACTTGATTTTACTGAACAGATTCCATTCTCTGATAGACTGAGCAAGACTACTTGATGTAGGCAGTTCTGACCGTCATCTGTCTTGACAGTGCTCTTTTTTTTCTTGGCAAAAAATAAGACTTTGAAGTGGTGATTTGATTCTCTTATATGCACCTTCACTTCCATTATGTTGCCTCTCAACACTGAAGTGTTCTGTAGAGGAGGAACTTGTCTTATGGCCAAGCTAATGTTGGATTTCCTTGTGACTCCCCATGAAACCAGTATTCCAACCACATCAAATGAAGAGTGCTTTGTGTAAAGAAAACCAGTTCTACTTTCAGTATGTCTTGTGTCATAGCTGCTTTGCAAAAGCATAACCTAAACCTCTTTTATCCAACAAATAACACTGAGTAAGCATTTAGCTCTGTTTTCATTCTTCTTTAGAAAGGTGGACTTGAAAATTATTGGGATCCCTAGGAGAAATCTGGTAACATTTAAAGGGAATCCCAAGAACTTAAGGATTTATAAAGTTCTTCTGGGGGTTCAGAAAATTTCCTTATGTTTTGTACAAGTCAGTGCTGTAGGGACCACGGATTATTTACACAGAAATCAATCTGCACTCTGCTGCTTACTTAAACATGAATGAGGGCTGTGAAATGACTGCGTACTATTGGATTTATTTTTGCTGTTCTGTCTTGGGTCTGTAGAGCTTGCCCAGCAATTTGTGAGCTGAATGTAACTTCTTTTAACTACCTTTTTTTGGAGGATATCCAAATTAGAACAGAGCATTATGGTGAGCTAATAAAGAAAGAAGACCTAGTGTATCTTACTTCAGATTCCCCGGATGTTCTCCATGAGCTCGATGAGAAGAAAGCCTATGTGATTGGAGGATTGGTGGATCACAATCACCACAAGGTAAACTGTGGCTCCATTTGTTTACAGCTCTATTTTAATATGTTTTTTGGGGGGAGGGCACTTATCTGATATTAATGCTGTTCCTGTGTAAACTAACAACAATAAATAATAAGAAAACTTCTTCAAAAATTACTTCCTGCAAAAAAATGTGAAGAAATAGGGAAAAAACCCCTTGTGGTGGTGGCAGTGGCTTGTGTTCCCAAGTGCAGACATGCCGAGCTTTTTTGGATTTTATCTTTTCAATTTAAAAATAGGAATGGAATTAATAACACTGCTCAGCTTACTGAGGGCCATATTTTCAGACAGAAGGGTTTCATTTCTGTTCATGCACTTGCATGTGCATTTGCGCTCTTGTACGTGCACGTGCCCAAATATAGATGAAGAACAGCACTTGAATCTTGGGTGTCCTTTTTTAATAAGTTTGCTTGTCGAGAGAACTTGGCTAAGTAACACGTGTGCCTCAGGGATCTGGTTCCATACCTGTACGTGGGATCGTGCTGTGTGGACCTGGAATGCCAGCGAATGCAGCTGGGAAATGAAAGCACTGTTACTGCTTTTCTCCAAAGACACTCCTCATTTCTGGGGACGTGTCTAATATTTCAATGCGATGCTAAAAAAAGGGATGGATCTTAAGCCTTACCAAATGATACTTAAGCAGTTAGTCCACAGTTAGAGTCTAGGAAGGGGCTAAAGCAGATCCTTTACATAGTCATTATGGTGTAAAGTGTTTACACAGTTTTAAAGGGATTGGTTGGTTGGTTGTTTGGTTTTTTTTTTGCTCATCTCAGGCACAGGAGTTGCCAGATTTAAAAAGGCAAACAAAATTTCTTTATCCTTTTCTGAAACAATACTGAAATCTGAGTAACTTTGTACTTCAGTACAAACTCACCTTTAAAACAAGTTATGGCTGACACGTTCTGCAGCTGCATGAACGAGTTCTATTTACAATCCTTTCGTAAATAAATCCTTTTCACCATGCATCACCGTGTGACATATCTTCAAAGCAGCAAGTTTTCCACAGGTAGCCCTCGAAGCAGGTACTGTCTCACCAGGCTTAAGTTTCTCTTTGTAAAGGAAGACTCTTGACAGCACTGGCAAAACTCTTGCCGGAAAATGATACTTGTAGTAATGTGTATGGGCTCGTCTGAAATGGTGCTACTCAGCACTGCTCTTTTGGCCTTTTCCACAGGGAATTACTTACAAAAAAGCTGTAGAGCAGGGAATTAGTCATGCACAGCTCCCACTTGGAAACTTCGTCAAGATGAACAGCCGGAAAGTGTTAGCTGTCAATCATGGTAAGTTTAAAACCACATGGTGTCCAAGTCTTTATTTTGCTTCACTTCAGGTTTTTATTTTGTCTTACCTTTATTTTGCCTTGCCTTTTATTTCACGTTTATTATGTAAGACATTACTTGATGATAACTTTATTTTCTTAAAATGTCATCGATGAAGAATGTGTTTGCATGTATTTGTAGGATTTGACGTGTTTCTAACGCTTGATCTTTCACTATTGCTTTATATAGGTGAAAATAGGACTTGATGTGTTGTTACTCATCAAAACTTAGGCTAGCTGTGGCTTTCTGATGGAGTTTTTCCTGCAACAATCTTATACTGACCTCTAGTGCCAACTTTTCTCGAGGCTCTCTTCTACATGGCTGAGCACTGGAGATGAATCGGATCACTTATATTGAGGCTTTCATTTATCTGCTTTATGTGCTTTTTTTCTTGTGCCAGACTTTTAGGCACCTGATTTCACTGCAGTTTAATTTATGAGATTTCATTTTGTGTGAGCTTGTCTTCCCTTGCCCTTCTAAAACATTTTCAAGTTGCAGTTGGAAGGCTCTTAATGCATGGACCCTTTTAAAGATTATACTCTAGCAGTATTATGCTTAAGATTTTGGGGTGGGAAAATAAACACACCACCACCAAAAGTAGAGGTACCTTTCACAGTGGAGACTAAGGCTCTGCTGTATATTGTAACCCTAACAGGTTACAACCTAAACCCAAAAAGACAGCTCTCAAGGGAGTAAGGCAAGAGTAAGGTGGAAAGAATGGAGCTGCCTCTCAGATGTCTTCTGCTGAATTTAGTGTAGGTGAAAAGGCTGTTTGCACAGAGGGTTTTGTAGTTTGCTGTGAGTACATCCACCTCGCTGCTTTGCGTCACTGTGTCATTGCTCACCCTTTCTCTTCTCACTTGGTCATTCTGGCCTCTGGATTCCCACCCTCGGTGCAGAAGTTGAAGCTAGCAGAGCACAGTACAGGGCTCGCCAGATGAGACTGTGGGACCTGCCTGGTCCCCGCGGAACAACTTTGGATAGGTGTGAATTTCAAAAGTCCTGTAGAGGAAGAAATTCTTCCTGGCCAGCCTTGTCAGGCTGGGAAGTGCTTTGACTAAATGGGCCGCCTGGTGGTGGGAGATTGACAGTGTCTTTAGCAGACTGATTTATTTCTAATCCTTCTGTCCTGGGATCAGATCTTCATGTATTGCCACAGGGTTTCATTGCCCACATTGCCGTGTTAAAGTGTCACGAGGAACAGATGTATACACGAAATACTCGAGGCCAGAAAACTGACGCAGTATAAGATGAGACTTGTTGTTTTAACTCAATCTGGAATTACACAACTTGGAAGATTTGAGATCTGCATAAAACACTGCATTGCAAAACACAGCCTCGAGGCTAGCTGAGAGAGTTTGTTTCCTTCTGCCCAGGTTATCCCGAGGCTAGTGTTTTGTAACGTTTATGTTACTAGCACATATTGCTTCCTTTCAGCCCGCGGTGATGTCCACCAGCCGTTCCCCCTGCCTTTTTCTGCCCTTGCATCATAGTTGTTGCAGCCCATCCTAGAAGACTCTGTTCTCCTGGGGAAGCCACTCTCTTCCCATGGGTTGTTTTTACTGTGCAGATAAAGGAAGTTCCAGAGCAAGGGAGAAGAACCATGCTCCTTATAGTCTTCTCATCTCTTAAGGCAGCATTTTTGCTGCAGATGCTCTCTGCAGTAACTGCCAGTGATATTAATATAGTCCTTTGAGAGTTCATTCCTTCACAGTATGTTTTAGGTGAATAACCTGCGTAGTAAAACGGCCAGCTCTTCAGGATCAGTGTCACAGAGAGCAGCTGCCTGGCCAGTAAACCTGGATCCAGGCCACCTCAACTCAATGTGACACTTTTCTGTACCTTGACTCTCAGTGAGTGTGTGATCCGTGCTGCTCTTCCCTTCCTGAACGCTGGCCTAACTCTCTGTAAGGTTTCTTTTTCCCTGCACAGCTCCTTTGATCCTTTCTCGATGCCAGGCGACAGCAGATGAGAACACTTGTGCTGGGTTCATTCTCTGAAGCCAACGTTCTGCAGTGGTGGTGGCACTATTCCTGTAGCCCCAGGCTTGAGGAGCCACCCCTCTGTCCCAGATTTGTCATCCAGGTCTGGCTTACTCAGCAGCCATAGGGCCTCCTCCTGCCTTTCCTGCTGCTGCCAAGCTGCAGTCTTTGCTGAGAGGCTTTTTTTGGATAGCCTGGGATTTTTCTAAGTAAGAATTTGCCAGTGAATTTTGTATGTAATGCAATTTGGAGCTGTTGTCAATCAGGGAAAATTTTGGAAGCTGCAACAGGAGGAGCAGGAGATCAACCCTCTGGGTACCATAACAGAAACAGCAAGAAAGGGTCACAGAGTTGGAGACCAAGGAGTAGTTTTGCTATAAGCTCAGATGGAAATGGAAGAGACAGCTCATTACAGCAGGTTTTAGGAAGACTTTGGGCTGTCCATACACCATGGAGGGGACAGAGTAATTGTTGAAGTGCCTCCACAGCAGTACCCCTGTCAAACATGGGAAAGCATTAGTGCCTGTACAGAAGGGACCTGTGAGACCTGAAGGAGTGGGGGAACATTTCTCTCTCTGCCTGAGAGAAATTAATTCAAACTGGAGCTGCTGCAGAAAAGCACTGCTGTAGTATCTGCCGTACAGTCTGGGGCTCAGTGTGCTTGGCTTTGGACTGCAGCAGGAGCAAAATGGCCCTGTCTCCTTCTGCCTGTACTTCCATCAGCTTTACTCCAGAGATGCTACAACGAAATGCACGTAAACCCCTACAAAGATGGCTGTATCTGGAGGGGTGTTCCCCTTAGCAGTTCACTTGCTGATGGTCTTCCTTGTGTTGCAGTGTTTGAGATCATCCTTGCATACCTGGAGAAGAGAGACTGGAAAGAGGCCTTTTTCAGTGTCTTGCCACAGCGGAAAGGGGCTGTTGCTTTGGGAGAAGCCAATGATTCGTCCAAACAGGCTCTGTCTGGAAAAGAAGATGAGCATGACGACTCAGACAGCAACTTGGCTTTAGAATGAGATGATGGGAAAGGTGAGACACACAGGTCATAGGATAAAACTGGCACATGAAGTAGTTACACTTCAAGGACCATCTGCTGCTCTTGTGCTACTGAGTTGTCTCAATGTTCAGTAGTTCCATAGCTGTCCCAGAGCTGTTTCTGGATGAGAAGGGTAAAGAGAAATGCAGTTTTTTACCCTGAAACTTCCATATCAATAGCATTTTTTTTTAAATGGCAAATGCAGAATTTATTTTGTTTCCCAAGGAAGCTTTTTTTTTTAAATACTATGGGGTTTTATAGGATTTCTGCTCTAAGTTTTCTTCAAAGCAGTGAAGGACAAGTGTTGCTGTGCCCTCAGCACCTGTACCACTCCTGCCTGTTGCAGAGCGTGCAGGAACACTCCAAACAAACAAATAAACATTCTGATTTTCCTGAGCATCTCAACAGCCAGCCTCAAGGCACTGCACTGCCTTTGCCAGCTGAGCCACGCTGCTTTCTCTATTGTGTTTAGTTTGCTGGGGCCAGGAGGTGCAATAGGAGTGTGGGGTTCAGCCAGTGCTTTTATACGTGGCTTGAGTGGGATGGGTGTCTGCACAAGCACAAATTGCGTGCCTTGGTTGCCACATGGTACGCACTGAGTTGGTGACACAATCACTTTTGGTTACTTCTTGATCCTCTCAGTGTGTACATTTACCCCATATCCAGGGCTAAGCTACAGCAGCTGCTCTATCAGCTGATGGCCCCTTCTCAGCAGAGAAGGGGAAATAGGGAAAAGGACAGAGGACCCGTGGGTGGAAATGAAAACAGGTTTAATGAAACAGCAAAACAAATATTAATCCTCATGCCAGGAGGCACTGGGGGATGGAGGGCCCTCCCTGGCCTTTCTTTTATTGTTAATGTATTTATAGAAATCTTTCTTGTTGCTCTTTCTTGTTGCTTTCAGATTAATTTGTAGTTGAGCTTTCGACTCAACTTCTAATTATTTCTCTACATGACTTAACAACAACATTATAATCATTATGTTGTCTGCCCCTTCTTCCAGAGGCCATAAACCCTTCTTTTTTTCCCTGATTTTAAGCCAAACTTCCCTATTCAGCCTTCTTCGTCGCTGACTTGTCTTACAGCACGTGGAGATGGCCTGCTCCCGTCCCCACACCCCCGTCCCCAGCGTGGCTCCCGGGACCCTGCTCAGCCTCGCAGCA
>JAAGNO010025701.1:0-14114 GCA_033439905.1 Ceryle rudis | reverse complement strand
GAGGTCAGCGGGGCCAGGAGAAGGAGGTCAGGGGTGCAAGGAGAAGGAGGTCAGCGGGGCCAGGAGAAGGAGGTCAGCGGGGCCAGGAGAAGGAGGTCAGGGGTGCAAGGAGAAGGAGGTCAGCGGGGCCAGGAGAAGGAGGTCAGGGGTGCAAGGAGAAGGAGGTCAGGGGTGCAAGGAGAAGGAGGTCAGCTCTTCTGCCCTTCACCCAAGGGCAGGTGCGAAGCGCAAGCGGCGGCAGCTCCCCCGCGGCAGCCGCTACAGGGCCGCATCGCGCCGCTGGGTGGCGCCCGAACACCGGCGCCGGCAGAGCCTCCTTCCCCCCCCCCAGGCCCAGCGCCGGGCGGCGCTGCCAGCCAACGCTGCCGGCCGCAAGCTACCGAGTGACTGAAAAAGGGATGAAATAACAACACTCTACAGCAGCACGGAGAAGTGCAGCCTAAGCAGGGTGCTGGAGACTCAAACTGAGGAATCTCAGCTGCTTGCGGCAGCTGGAAGTCAAGCAGTACAAGTTGTGCTGGGTTTTTTTCATCCCCGTTCTCTTCCAGAGGAAGGCAGTGGAGGATCTGGGCTCTGTGTCCTTTGGAGGATCTGGGCTCTGTGTCCTTCAGGACGAATATTTTCCATATGTGATGCCCAGCCACATCTCAAACCTTGTAAGGAAGGCCCCACAGGGCAGCTCCTCAGAATTTAACTCTCACTCTGCATAACTTAAATGTCTCTTGATCCAAATGTCCTTTGAGTTTCTGGGGCACGTCCTGTACTGCTCTCAACTCCTGACATCTACTGCTAGACTTGATGTTTATAGATGGTTAAAAGCAGACTTGTAAGTAATACTGTCATGGCAAGAACTCAGTTCTGCTTTCCTAAAGTGGAATTTCCAGATTCCACTATTTCCAAAGATAGAATTGGTTTAAACAGAGAATGTTCCTCACAAACACCAAAACACCAACTCTAAACTCTTCTTAAACTCTTGGTTTTCCTTTTGCCCTTCATTAAAGCATCCAGACATCGCTTCCACTTTATGCTTTTTGATGCTATGGTAGCTGGTCATTTTTCTGTCTGCAGCAGCAAACTTGTGGACCCTCAATGCCGAATACACCGCAACTCTGACACCGTTACTGGTACCAGACATCACCCATCCTTTGCCTCGTCCCCCTGCTCCTGTACCTCAGTGTCACAATCCACGTCCTTCCACCCACTCCATCTTCCTCTGCTGTGTACAAGGCCGAGGTCCCTTCTGAAAGGCCCTCTGTGACTCAGCCTTACTGTCAGCTGTCACTCCTGAGAGCTCTCCTGCCTTTAACAGCCTCTGTGTCCTGTTCTCTCATTACAATTGTCACGTTCACACAGACATTGGCCATGCCAAAAACATCCTGCAAAACTTTGTGACAATCCACCTTTACTGTCTGGGTTACAGGACGCCACGATACAATACAAGCCAGCTTTTGTCAGGCAAGATTACAACTCGTTTCTTTTAGACAATTTTTTTTAATATTCCTTATTTGTTCATTTCTGTCTGTCAGGACCTGGCCTGACTGCCTAGGAACAAAGTGCAGTGCTTGTGTCCATAGCTTACACTTGGGGTGCCAGGTGTCAGTGCAACATAAGAAGTAGCTTTTTATCCCAGTCGTACTCCCTTCACCAGCTCGGTGCTCGTGATGGTTCATTTAAGCATGAGATCTCATAGCCGTGGCACGCAGCGAGCTGCTGTGGTAGCAGCAAGTCACAGCCTGTTTATTCTCGGCACGGGGCGCTAGTCCGCACACACGGCAGCGTACCTTCTTACCCTCTTCTGAATCTGGCTGTGGCACCAAAAGTTGTTTTGATGGCTGAACCTGACAAACACGGCCGAGACTCCCCAGATGAACACGTACATTTGGTGGTAGCTTGAACTGGTTGGCCGATAATCAGCAGGCCAAGCCATGGGAGTTTTCTGCGCTCAGGAAGCTGGCTTGTTTCAACTAGAGCATTCCAGTCAGTTCTCCCTGGCTGTTACTCATCCAGAGTGTCTTGTCTGTCCAGGCATCCACTCAGCAGTCCTGTTGGCTCTTCACTCTGTGCTACATACTCCACCTGGGAGACTGAGGAACTACCCTTTCTTGGCCACCACCTTGCCCTGTGCTGTCCCTCTTCTTAGAAAGCACCAAGCCAGGGGTGCAGGTAGGAGGTAGCTAATGACGAGATGCCTTCTGGACTCAAAGGCAGGGCCACGTTAACTGACTGAGACTCATGGAAGCAGCATGTGTGTGTTCTGTCAGTTTAACTAAACCCAGGTGAGACGCCAACAGCAAAAGAGACATGTCGACTGTCTAGAGACAGCTGATGGGAGAGCTTCCTGGTTTCCCTGAAAGGATTTCCAAGTATTTACTACAAAATGCCTTTTGAATGTATTTATTTATCCAAATACCCCTTAACGGTGGATGCTGCCGCATCCATGAGCAGCTCTGGAGGTTTTGCTGGAGCTTTCCCAGAAAGCTACATCAGAAGGGCCATTAACAGTGAACCATGATGACAGAAAGATACAAACTGAAAAATATTGTATTATCCTGATCAGCTCCAAAACATTTCTACATATATAACAAAAAGAAGCTTATTAACCCAGTGAGTAGCAATCAGCAACAAAGTCTGTGACAAACTGACTACAGAAATAATATTCATCGTTGACTAGGTCTACCAATACTGATTTTAGGAAGAACGAAGTAAGCTGCTTTTTGTATCTTACCTCTGCCATGCATGACCCGGACAGAGAATGTAAAGTAGCCAAAAGAAAAGACGTGCTTGTGTGCATTTGCAAGCATATATGGGAATGGTTTGCATTTTGAGGTGTCCGTATTTTAAACATGTCCTAATGGAAGCAAATTCGTAAATTATGAGACTCTGCAAATGAGATTCTGCAAATAAATCTGTATTGCTGCAAGATTTGGTACTTTTAGTATCTGACAAGATCAGAAAAATGAAATTTAAAATAATTCCTGTAGACAGGCAGCTTAATAAATGCACTCCTGGACCTACCTGAAATATTCCACCCCAAGGAGGTTCAAAGACAAGGATAATGACTACAAAATTGCTGCAGAGTGACAGATTTAGGTAAGAGGCTGTGAGTTCTTTTAAGCTTTTTCGCTGTAGTCTCTATCTGAACCAAGGCTGCACAATAAATCACTTTTGGTTTTCAATCCAGTTTGCAATGATAAAACATAAAGTGGGATGTAGACATTAATACCTGGGTTGCGTGTTTGGAGGGATGGCAGTTTGACCGGTTTAAACCAAACAGGGACCGACCTGACACCAGAGCAGGCTATCAAGTAGATTAATCACATGTCAAATTCAGTATGATTTTCAGTTTCAGATATATTATAGAATCAATAGTCTAGCTTGTTCTCGTAAAAGACCATATTGCAAAACTCTGGGATGACTCATCTACTAATGTGTATATTTTTCTTGCATTTCAAGCCTGCTTCCCAGCCTGATGCACACTTGCCAAATTGTTATTATCTTACAGGACAGAGCTTGTACTGGCCAAAAGGGAGGGGACCCGAGTGCTCTCCTTCCAGTGGAAGTTTGAGAAATTCTGCACCTGAGGTTTGGTGAAACTGCTCTATCTCAGGGTATTGCTTGTGGCCACATTTAGCCACGATTAGCATTCAGGTGGCGACTGCTAATGGCTTAAAATACTGTTATAAAATATTTAGTATTTTAGAATCGGATTTAGTAGCTGAATAATCAAGACGAGATTGCCAATATTTTTTCTTCAAACCTTTGGAGGCAGAACTAGAAGTACGAGCCATTACTCAATTTGCATGTCTCTTGCCTTTGCATTGCATAGTGTGGAACAAATAGGTAGCAAGGGACCGAACCATCCAGACTAGCAATCTTTGTGAGTCCAGTACACTTCAGGAGCAGTCTTCTGTTACCAAAAAAGAAATATCAGGAAAAGCAGCTGGACCACCTGTTCCACTATACACTTAACTGGAAAATATCTGCTTGGAAAATCCTGATTCTGTGAGTTTCAATAAATGCTTCATTTTTAGTTACTGCATTCTTTTTACCTCCTCAGCCTGAGTTTCCTTTTTAAATGCTTTCTTTCATGTTGCCTGGGTAATAGCACAAAATACAGTGTGAGCATACTTTAGCCTTGTGATAGCAGCAAACTCTCAACTATAAAATCCACCTTTTCAGTTATGACTGACAAATAAGCTATATATAAGGTGCTGGAATGCAGATCATGCTTTCGGTTGGGCAGAGAGGCTAGCTGGCACTCTTCTGCACCTTTGAATTAGGAAACAAACTGCAACTTTATGAAGAATTTCTTGGGATGCTTACCTAAATAATTCATGCCATGGGTAACATTCTCCTTGGTTGGATCTATATAAATCTGACTCAAAAGGTAGAACAGAAGAAATTACAGTTCCAGCACATAATCACAGAGCAGTAAAAGATGATCACTCTCCAATTCTATTAACTGTTCCCTTCTGGTTCTCTGAGGAAGAAAAAAAAAAAGAAAAGAAAAAGCCTTCTTAGCAAGTGAGAACATTTTGCATTAACATCAGACAAAGGAGGAAACTGCACATCACTGGAACACAGCTTCCTCTTCTAGCTGAGATTTATTCAAGCACAGAACAGCTCGTGGAGGTCAAAAGAAGTGAGGCATTATAGTTACTATGCACCAAAGCTACTATTTTGCTAACAAATTGAACTGCTTTTGCCTTTGTCATTTTTTTTTAGCTCAAGCTTACTTTTACTAGTGCATCTGATAACTGGATTTCTTGCATTTTAGGATTCTGGATGCTTCTGCCACAATCATAGCAGAAAAGGGCTGTGAAATCTACATGGATTTGGGAAGAAAATTGTGGAGTTAAATGTCTGTTTAACCTATGTTTTGACCTTTCTACCACAGTGAAACATTAATCCCCAGAAGAACCATTAGTTGACCACTGCAGTCTTCACTTCTGTTCGCTAGAGGCCTCTTAATTAAGAAGACAGCATAACAGATAAGGAGCCATTTAATAAGAGTAATGACAAACAGACAGAACAAAAATGGAAGGTTCTCCCTTTGAGGCCTTTTCTTCCCAGCCTCGCTGCCTCCAGACGGAAAGAGAAGACTATACTGCAAGGGAACACAGTCTTTTAATCACTACAGAGAATGTTAAGGTTAGGTTTAAATAAAAAACTTGAATAAACATAGATTTAAATTAAGAATACTCTGAGTATTGAGAATGTCTTTACTTCCCAGAAGAGTGTCCTGCAGGAACAAATTCACTGCCGCTCTCAATGCTTCCAGTGTGTTCTCCCTTTGGTAAGGGTAACTACCCGAGCTCCCTATAGCCATGCAGAATGGAAACTCTGCTAGGAAACAAATTCTGCCAGCAACAAAAGAAAACTTCTGTCATTTTGAAGCTCTTATACTGACCCCAGGATGCTGATGTTTATGACAGTTACTGTACAAACATTTGGAAATTCTTAAAGTTATGAAGCAATTTAGACAGGAAATGGGGATTCAAATAGATCTCTGCGGTCACTTGTAGGCACCCACCTTAAGCAGAGGGTAGCTTCCACTCCAACAGCACGAGAACAAACACAGTGGCCAGAGTCACTCTTTTCCTGGGCATCTTCTGTTCAAATTTAACCAGCTAGTGATAAAGAAGTCTGTAAAAACCTTGGCCCATCGAACACCTGCTTTTAGGGGAACAAAACCCAAAAATATCCATGCACATGGAGAAAAAAAACCCTGTAAAGTATGGGAAGGATAGTCTGACAGTTATACTGGTAATCTGGCAGTTGGGCAGAATTTCTTGCTCTGCTACCAATGCCCTTTGCTAAAGCAAATAAACACTTCTACAGTTCTACTTAATATCTCATTTTTGTTAATTAATGAACAAGACGTTTTCAGGCTTCAGGACTTGCTTCTTCAGGCTCTGTTTTGCACACAATATTCTTTGCAAAATTTGCAACCACAGTAATAAAAGCATTACATGAATCATATATATTTATTAATAACTTAGTAATACTAAACTAAATCATATCTTACACTTCTCTCTATTCATTCCATTCACAACCTCCTTCCATCCTCTCTTTATACCACCAGTAATTTCACGTGGTCTGAAGATGGTCTCAAAAGGTCTTCTATATAAAATTAAAAGGTACATGAACAAAATCTGGCTTTTCTTTCTTGCCTGAAATCATGCTGGCATTCGCACACTTTACACACTTTTGATGCAGCTTCATAATACAAAATAATACTGCTAATAAGTTTATGCTCATGGCTTTAGTAGCTACCTTTACTCAAGACAAGTTCAGCACCAGTGAAAGAACTATTATCTCTTTGTTCGTAAGAGCCATCAACCAGCGGTCTCTACTCTGTACTTCAAAGTAGCTTTGCAGATGCTTTTCATTAGTAGTCGATACTTAGTTTTTAACCATGTTCCCTTGTTATACAACACCCTTGCCTTAAGCTAAAACTAACACAGAAAGTTTTATTAACATGAAATAATACATAATGCTATGACTCTTATCAATAAGATCACTAATATCAACTTCAGCTGGCATATTTACTTGAAAAAAGTGTTAGGAGAATGTATTATCCTAAATCCCTACGTTAAATGGAGCTTGTTTCAAAGACTGGAGCAGTTGCAGGAGTTTAACTAACTTCATCAAAGTCACGGAAGAACTGCAGTCGCTCAATTTTCCAACCTGTAGAGAAAAGATTTTCTTTACCTCACAACAAGGCTTATACCAGTAGAATGTTTCCTGACTTAGTTCATTAAGACGCCTCCTTAAGAAAGAATTAAAAAGTCCAGAATAAGGACGGTGTAAATAAGCAAAGTGATTAATCTGTTCAAAAAAGCCAAATATAACTCAAGACACCTGTATTTTCACTGCCTCCATTCCCCCTCCCCCTTTTCTCCTCAGAGAAGTTCATGGTGTAGTCCTAACAGAAAAACAAACCAGTCACACACTGCAAGACATTCAGATCAGAAAAATCCAGCCCTGTTAGCAAGTCTGCAGCCAGAAGGTACCAGACGCCACAGGTCAGAGGCATTCGTCCCTTTCATCCACTCCCGTTTCCAGCCACAGGCCTGCTTGGTGTTTCCTTGTTGGCTTCAGCCCAGCTTTTTCTTGGGCTTCTGTTGGAATTAAGTTCCATGCCAGAGTACCTGTGGATATTGTAAGAATTATGATAGTGTAATTTTCCAGCAGAGGCAAATATTGTATGATAGGATAACACTACAGCCCATCAATGTCTGTAGTTCCACTATCTTAACCTTTTTTGCTTCCCCTATGAGGCTAATCCTCATCTATTGTCTAACTGTATAACTGCATTCACATTAAGGGATTTGCCACTTGAACTAGACCAGTACAGCTCGCGTTGCTTATGCTCACAACCAGCCCTTGTGCTGGCTACAGTGGTGTCCACTGCCTCGTTAATCTCTCTGGCGATTTGCTGTGAGATACCTACCCGGCGTGCATGCTTATTTTCTTCCCTTTTGTGCACTGTACTAATTTTGTCCCAGCGAAGACGCTAGAATGTAACACGTACAAAAATATCTCAAAGAGCTTCAGGTTTTCTGTTCCGGGAAAAAATGAACTTTGTTGGTTTTATCTACCTCCTGGCCAACAGCTATCAGCCGTGATTTCAGGTAAGTGGTATCAGTTATGACACATTTTGCAAAATGTGAGCAAAAGCAAAGGATTTACCAGTTTAAAAGGTGAAACAATTCTGAAAGTGTAATTCTTTATTTCAAACCAAGCGTGTCTGTCCTTTTAAAAACAGCCCTGTTTAAAATAAAATGTGAAATAAGGGCAGCCTACACTACAGTGAAATCCGGCATCACTAAGTACAAAACACACAAGCAGCCCAGGCTTGCTGCAGGAATTTCAGAGAAAGTCAAAACACCGAACGGGTGGGTGTTCCTGAGTAATTGGCTGGAAATAGCACGTTTAGTGCTGAACCAGCTTTTTACAACACCAGCTTCATCTGCAGGTGCAGAAAGAAAGTAAATTCTTCATTTCAGTTTATTCAACAAGTTCATTTTGATGACTGGTTCATTCAGAGATGAGAACTAAACGAGGATTTGAAAACAGAAGGCAGCTTGTTTTTCCCTTTTCCAAGCTGCACAAAAATCAAGATGCAGGATGATTAGCTCTAACTTGTGGGAGGGTAAGATCTGGTTGTATTAATATCTTGGAAGTTGGTGGAGCTAAAAACAGATTTTCATCTCATTAACGATTCCATCATGCATTTTAACTGAATCCCATCTAAATGTAACTTAACAGAAATAATCCGTTAAAAGCTCAGAGCGTTTAATAAACAGAAGACCTCAAACAGTACTTAATGGCTTAAGAAAATAAAGAAAATCAGAAGTTTGAAGAGATACGTGTTGACAAATCCTAAATCAAGGACTACTCCTGTCCTTCTGACTGACAAAAAGTAACATCCCGCCAAGCACAAGGAATCTGCTTTTATGTAAGAAAAGAATTAGGAATTACACATGTAAATTAAGATTAAAATAAATCCTGTAAGTTAAGATTTCCTGCTTGCCATTTGAAATCGTGACTCAATTACTTAAATCTCTGGCTTAAGCCAACAATAGAAAAAGGAAGTAGTGAAAACGTTTTTTTAACTTCTGGCATCAAATTTATATACATTCTTAAATATATGTTCTGGTTTTCTTCAAGTAAGAAAACTGCTGTTTATTTTCTTCCAGCAACATGCCAACATTTCGGACAAGGCAAATCAATTACTACCTGCCTCATATTTCACATCCCTGTAGTTGTTCCAAGGATTGAAAACTGACACAGCAGTGGATCTCATGACCACTTCCATCAGGTACATCAAACTGCTTGTCAGTTAGGTCAGGCTTTGCAGATAGCACAGCAGAAATTTCTCACACTCAGTCCTTTAGAAATGTGAGCTACCAAACTGAAATTTTCATTTTAGTTTAAGACTTCCCATAACTATTTTGGCATTCGAGCCTGTCTTTCATCATTAATTTTTGCTGCTTTCGTTTGCTGTCTTATTTGAAGTCAGACATTTCTCACTAACAATAAGGAAAGAAATCCGATGTATTCTAAAGAAATTATGTTCACGATGCGTAAAACGAACACCTCTCAGGTGGGCATTTTACCCCGATCCTACCATGAATGCCGAGGCAAGGTCTCCGTCTCCCAGCTGAGAATGCTATGTGGTAAAGTAGTATTTGAAGCTTATGCAAACAAAGTTTAGAACAAGGTCATTCTGTTTACCAACGTCTTAAACAGCACTTTCCTGCCAAAAGTCTGAGTCAACACCACCATAAGAATCTGTAAGGATTTCCTGCAGTTCCAGAGACTGTTTTACCATAACCATTCCTGTCAACGTTGATTCATACCAGAAATCTTATCCAAAAGTCACGTCAGAACACTTTGTTTAGTTGTCACTATTCGCTGAACAACTTAGTCTACATCTACATATCTTCTCCCTGGCTCAAGCGATCATTTTCCACACTTCACGCCTCAGCTGGAACCCTGATCTGTGGTCAGTGACCTAGGCGGAATACTACTGGATTTAGTAAGGAACGACAGACAGACACATGGTGAGGTTTGAACACAATTAAAGCCATTATGGTTTCGTCTATCGGGGAATGGAAGCCACGACCAGTTTCTGTTTCTGGCCCCAGTAGAGGCTTGCTCTGGCATACAGGGCAAGACATTTTAGCACCATGGACTGCCACACGTGTCCATCCTAACTATTTGGACTCCTGTGGAAGAATGGAGATTCTTACCTCTATGGGAGACCATTAAAGATGAGTGCTAACCCAGCGGGACTCTGATCTTAGTTGGAGAAGCTAAACATTGCTATGAGTAAATATAAACATTTTCGTCATACTCTGCACAGAGCTGCATTCTGAAGAGATGTGCTGCAGCAGCTGCAGCAATTCTTGTACCAGACTCCTCTCTGTTTGCCTTGCTCCTGATTCACTGGTCCATTTTTTCCAGGAAACCCCCCTTCTTCACACACACTTCCCAGTGAAACATGAGCTCAACAACATTTGAGTAACAGTTAAACTTTTGAACTTGTTATGTAGGAGTAGCCTTGAACTTATGCAAAATACTTCTGGCCAGACGGATGTGTTCAGCCCAGGTTTAGTCGCCTACTTTATTTATAGGTCAAACCTAACTGGAAACAAAACAGCTTTTAGTCTTCGTTACACTCTTATTCAAGCCAGCAGAGAGCTATGAATCACAGACAAAATACAGTGTATTGCTGTCTCCTTTTTCCCAAGTTCTCTCTTAACAAGGGATTTTCAGAGCATCTTGTTACGATACACATCCGAGGTACCAGCCGACTGCTACCTCTGCATACAATATACGAAGGAGTATTTTGGATATTACTACTCACGAGCAAACTCAGTCAAGGCTTACTCAAAGAGAGACTTCTTAGAGCAAACTACTTACATACCAGCGAATGCGCAGCAAGAACACGTGTAGGGATAGACTGGCACAGCACAGCTCAGCAAAATGGTAACTTTTTCCTAGTGACAGTTTGGATCCAGAATATAAGCCCTTAAAAATACTTAGCCTTCACTGTTAGGGAAACAACTTGCTTGCTAGATACAAACTGCAAGAAACTCAAGCCTGCCAATGTTATAATGGACGTATAAATGGTCTCCTTTGCCCAACAGGAACTTTCTTTAAGCCTAAAACTGATACCTTGCATTGCTACCATTGAAAATGTCTCTTCACTGACTCCAGCGTGTAAAATTAGCCGAACATTGCAGAACGTGTTACAGGGAGCTGTGTCTATCTTAGCATCAGCTTTTTGTTTTTGCCAAGAAGCTGAAGTAGGGGAGCAGATGTTAGTAACAGGATGAATCCAGCTGGAAGACCCTTCACTGAACAGAAACTGTCTACTAGTGTAATCTGTGATTTGTGCTGTGGATGAGGAACTGGGAGAGAAAGTCAAACGAGAGACGTCATAGTCAAGTAAAGTAAGATGCTGAATGTGAAACGTCAGTTGGTTTTAAGGTGACAGAAAAACTTCCAAGATTTCCTACTCTAACCACAAAACGAACAATTATGATAAGAGACCCTTGCCAAGGGAAAAGACTAATGCAGTAAGGACCACAGCAAATGGCTGTAAGATCTGAAGAGTCATTATATGAGAAATGGTCTCAGGAAAGTAATCTAAATTCTTATTGCCCTCCCATTTAATGCAGAGATGGGAGAGGCGGCTGCACAGAGGCTACATGCCAGAGATGGTAAAACAAACGTAAGGAAACAACCTCTTCTCTCAGGAGATCTTTTCCTCAAATGCACTGCATGTTGCTTCAGCAAACGGCAGGGTATGGTGTACAGAAGGCAGGTACTAACAGAAGATCACTAGCCAGGGAAAGGCTTTTATCTCTTTTCAGATGGCCTGTCGTGTTTAAGGACAGGCAACGTGAACTGTGAGCCAACAGTTTCCACTCTGCTGTGGCATGACAGCTTCATTTTCATGATGGGATTCCACAGAGTCTTTACTGCTGTAAGGAAACACGAAACTGGTTGTAAGTCTTGGTCACACACCTGCCCTCACCAGCAGGAGCCACGTTCTACATATTGCAGCTGCACACGAGGTGATTTGACAGAGCAAGGTTTGAGTGCTTTAAGTTGCTTCCTATAATGAAACACGTATTACTTTTATAGAGTTAATTCTGCTGCCAGTACAAACGATGACAGATCATCTGTGCCAGTTTAAACCATATCCTTTCTTTCCCAATCCAAAGCCTCCTATGTTCCTTACGAGGAAAATCACACACAAGCCCATAGGAGACCACAAAAAACTTCCCTTCTTAAGTAAGATAGCTGCCAGCAAGTGACCTATTGATGAACAATTCAGGATGATTTTGATTAATAGAATGTAATAGAAATAGAGTTGTTTCATATAACCTTTCAGTCTTCAATGCTGTAGTTAGGTCCTCTATTAATAGAACTGTCAGAAATGTGTACTCACGCCTGAATTCACATCAGGTACAGAAAGTTGACTGAGTGAATTTAGTGCTGGCTTAACTGACACTGTGAACAAAGCCTACCTTTTATTCCTCAAAAAGAAATAACCATCCACAAGTGTCACTTCCCATCAACACGCCTGAATTCCAATCTGGGTGACTGTCTCTTAGCATAATAAACTTACAAAATGCACTTGCACACTATAGCCTTCCCTGTTTAAACGGATAGGTTGTTTTTTAAGATTGAAGGAACCTCACCGAAGCAATACAAAGGACAAATACCAAATACATTTAGGAATTTGAGTCAGTCTACAAAGGAGAAAGACTTTCACAAAGACAATCTTTGGCTGAGAACACCAGTTACGAGATGAATTTCAGTAGTACTGTCCTACACTGTGGGATATCTTGTATCATCCTTGTTTAATCATTGGACAGAGATTTAATCAGAACTGCAAGAATATCAGTGAGTAGTGTTCTGATTCATTGCACTAGCGCAGCGGTGAAACTCTCAGACTATACTCGGCCTTCCAAACTGCAGCATGGGAAACGACTTTTGCATTGCTAACTAAAACCATCTCTCTTATAGCTCATTCTCTTTCCTTCATTGCAAGCCAAGTTTGGTGTTCACAAACAAAATAAACCCCTTGTAGTAGAAAAAAATAAAGAGGGATGGTTTTGTAAAGGATTTGAACATTTGGGCAAAACAATACAGGATAACTCCCTTTGGATAATTTCTTTCTGCAGTAGAGCAGGGAGTTGCCTCCTTTCTGTCACTGGTAATAATGGTTTATCCAATTAACCAGAAACTGTATTTCCTTGAGAATTAAAATATATAATCAGGGACTCCCATAGGATGCTCAGAGCCTATGGCAGAGGAGCAGAGCAACCCATACCTTGTCTTTTAGACTCTCACACACCTATTTATCACAGCCTATTTTCCTCACTTTCACAGTCAGCACATGAATAGACAGACAATTAGTATTTTTCTCAGTCCTTCCCTGGCCATTTACTTAGCTCTTTGGGAAAAACCGTCTTAATTTTTATCTCTCTCAGCAGTGCCTGTCCTCAGACTTGAAGTCATCTTCCAAAAGCTCCTTTTCTGAAGGCTTTTGCCGGAGATCCGAAATCAAGCCTACATCCTTCAGGGATGAACTAACGCAGGAGAAGCCCTTTACCTCACAAGCACAAGGGGTTTGACTCGGGCCTTTTGTCTCCCTTTCCTGTGCACCCCTTCAGCACAGCAGCACATTCCCCCTCACACGAGCAGCCCCATCACACCCACCAGACAAAAATCTCCTATATTTTGCAGCAGTCCTGTATGAGCAACTTTTCATCCAGCAGCTGCTAACTCTGTTTAGCTTGTTGGTTTTAGCTCCTCTGTTTTAGCCCCTCCTCAAAACCTCATGTATTTTACTGGGTTGGGGAGATGGCAGCAGTCCGGAGGAGAGCGGGGCTTTGAGGAGAGGCAGAATGCCCACGTAGCTTTTGTTGCTCGCTGCCCTGTATCTAACAGTCTTGTGCAGCGTGGTAGCTGAGGGAAGATGTCTCTTTTCTCACAGGGAGCTGCCAGCTGCCCCTCAGCAGGAGTCCCTCTGCCCTTAGAGGTGCAAAGCAGAGGCTGCACAGGCACCGTGCTGTGGAGGGAAGGGGCGCTACCTCCCTCCGGAGGAAAGTCCTCCTCACCGGGAGCTTGGGAGCTCTGTCCCTCCCTCCCTGCAGGCTGCGAGGGGTGGGGGGGTAAGAGAGAAAAAGGGACCTTCTCAACATGGCGGCCGAAGCGCAGCTCGCCCCGCCTCCCGCGTTACCTTGCCCTCTCAAGATGGCGGCGCGGAAGGGCCGGCGGCCGGTCCGTAGTGCGCGTGCGCGCCGCGGCCGGGAGTGCAGTGAAATTCCTGGCGGGCGGGGGGAGGAGGAGGTGGCGGCGGTGAGGAGGAGGAGGGCGGCACGGAGCCACGGCCGCGCGCCCCTGCCAGGGACCCCGCGTGCTGTGGCGGCGGCCGGCGCGGGGCCAGACCCCCGGGGGGCGCGGTGCGGGCCGGCTGAGGGCCACTCGCCGCCGCCTCCGGCTCTCGCAGCACCAGGAGCCGGGCCGTCCGCGCCGCCGCTGGGACTCCCTCCCCGGGCAGAGAGGGGGAGAATGACGGAGCC
>JAAGNO010025700.1:13371-44485 GCA_033439905.1 Ceryle rudis | reverse complement strand
CAGGACATGCTCTAGTGGCAGGCATGTAGGGGGTTATTTTGTGTATTTTGTGGTTTTGTGGTTTTGAAGTCATGTTTGATTAGGGTATTTAGGTGTTTGGGGGGTTTTTTTGGTGATTTTTTTTTTATGGGTATGGTTGGACTCGGTGATCTAGGAAGTCCTTTCCAACCGTGAAGATTCTGTGAATTATCATGGTTAGTTGGTAGGAGCTCCATTTTTATTTTTCAGCTACACATAGATATTCAAATTCAGGCTGCAGTATAGACCATAAGTGCACATTTTTACAATTGTGTTTTATCAGTCTTGACGGTGCAGTCTGATGGTGCGAATGGTTAGGATGTACCAAATTAGTTAAGAAATTAATGTATAAAATTATTTTTAGTGCTGTTGTAAAGAAACACAGTGAAACACTGTAGTACACAGATCTGTATTATATTCTTTCTTTGGCCAGTATTAGCTTGCCAGTCCATCAGCTTCCCCTCATATTTGCCTGCTCTGGATTTAAGCTCTTAACCAATTTGTGATAATATTTATCAGGCCACAGAATATTTGGGTGCAGCCAAATGAGTAAAATCAACCAAAGGAGAATATATAAGGCTATAATTTGCTCATTAAGGAAAAATCTTGATGTTATTCTAAGATTGTTTTGATCTTATTTTATAGCTTCACACATTCTTAGGCTTCGCCAACTGCAAGTGTTCTGATGGATAAAAGGGGCTTTAAAGAAGCCCTTAGGACACTGTATGGCTTTAGAGATAAAATGTTAAGCAAAGGCCTAATCTTAGATAAAGATTAGATACATAATTAGGGAAATACTTCTGACATAAAGCAGTCTTACTAGGTCTATCAAGATGCCTGGGAAATATTTTCAATGGGAAGGGAAATAAAAAGGAGTCTTGACATTTTTTTTTAAAAAAAAAAGAAAAAAAGAAAAAAAGCAATAAAAATATCTCTGTAGATGAAAGCCTCGGATGACGATGATGATGACGAGGATGAAGATGATTTTGTGGAGGTCCCTGAGAAGGAAGGTTATGAACCCCACATTCCAGACCACCTGCGTAAGGAATATGGTGAGTTTGCCCAGCTGTGACCAGCTTTATCCCTCCATGTTACTGCTGCACTAAAGTAAATAAACAGCCATTCCTGAAGTAATAAAGTGATCAGCGGTGTGGGTAATCTTCGACTGCTCGCAGGAAGTCATTACATGGATACAGGAGCAGCGATTGGCTCTAGATAAACAAATACTTTCTAGGAGCAAGAGCAACTGAGACGAGAAGCTTATTTCATTCCATCATGTTCCACGGTAGAGCCAGAAGCAGCGCCGTGTATGCTTCTAAGTGTGCTAAACACATACTGGGAGTGAAGGGATTGCAAAGTAAAGCTGTAAATGAGACTCAATATTAGAAATACTGGTAACAGTCTGGTGAGATGGGATAAGGTTGTTGGGATAAGGTTTTGTACAGTTGCCTCCATTAACAGGAGCTGGAGATGCAGAGCCACTTCATCCCATGGGGAGCCAACTGACAGTTCGGAAAACTAGCTTTTTGTGGTTTGGTTTCTTCCATTGGGTGGTATCACAAGATGTGAAACAGAGCTTAGCATTTGAGTGCAGAATTATAACCACTGAGCTCATACCAGATGATAAAATATAATCTTGGTCTTGCCTTCTTTTAATGATTCTAAGGATTCTTTTAAAGATCCTAAAGATTTCTTTAAAAAAAAAATAAAATATATGCTTGTAATGTGTTTTTGTGAAATTGAAAGGGGAGTTACTGAGGAAAGTTCATCTCAGATAATTAAATTTCAGTGCGTTACTCCTTGTCCTTTGTACATCTGGCTTATTAAGTGTCTGCAGCTTTGCCTCTGTGTAGCATTATTGTGTAATTTAAGATTTGGAAGATTTCAGTACATTGTAGAGAAGGAGAGGGTAGCTGCCATCACACGGATTCTAAAAACCTTGGACACTGTAATAAGTTTCTTCTTCCTAACATTTGTCTGTGAGTATCTGTGTAAGGCTGGTGCTGCATTGTGCCTTTTTCAATCCTGTTCATGCTCATTTTTAACTTATCTGCTGTTTCCATCCTAAAAGTCAGGCTGCAGTTATTAACTGTATAAGCCAAATGTTTCTTTTTTCTGAAATGAGGGTGTGTGTCTGTGTAAATCCAAGATGATGTAGCTCAGGTGACCCTTTCAGTGTTTTCTACATTCAACCTACAGCAAAAGATGATCGGTAATGATAACTGGTAGTGGCTGGGGTCAGTTTAAGGACATCTCCACGTGTGAAGTCCTGCTGGTGCCTCAGTTCATCTACCAATTCTAGAGTGAACCTTCCAGGACACCGTGGGAAGTAAGGTCTGAGATGATTATCTGTGTTCCCCACCTAAGGACTTGCAGCAAGTCCAACTGGCTGGTTCCAGTTTGTTTGAAGGAGGTAGATGGCTCCATGCCTGTAAAAAAAAAAAAAAAAAAAAAAAAAAATGCAGAAAGTAGCAACTATATAGAGGACTGCAATTCAGCTAGTGTCCTGGTGAGCAGGTAGCTGCAGTGTGGTTTGGCGTGACTGTAAGCATGTGTGTTGCTAAAACCAGTCCTTAGGCATGTGCTTTGTCCAAGCAAGAGCTGGGGAAGATGAAGTAGAACTGGGAATATTGAGATAGTGAAGAAGCGGATGGGTGTGTTAGACAAGAACGCAGAACAGGTAAAGGGCTGTAGGATGCAAACTGAGGAACTGGACAGCTTTTCAGGATTTTGTTCAAGGGAAAAATTGTCATATTATACCAGTATATGTTAGCTATCTCAACTACCTTAGTCTTCCAGTGAATACTGAATATGTTCTGAATCTTGCTAACAGTGGAACTTTCTAAAAAGGAATATAATGGATGAGAGGGGTATAAGCCCTCCAGACAGTTGTGAAAAGCTTCTTATGTATGCATGGCTAATGAAAAAGTCCAAAAGCATTGGTAGTAATAGCAAATGAATGAGCAAAGGAGGTTAATTATTAAGCTATAGTGGTTCTTTGGGGTTTTATTCCCTCTTTTGTCAGTATTCCTTGTGCCAAAACCTGCTATTTTCTTAATTCCAGGCACTGAAATGTCTTTTTCCTGTCTTTAACAGCAGCCTGATGAATCTTAACATGTGAAAGTTCTGTTTATACTTGCCAACTTCCACTGCAAGTGAAGTGTACTTCTCTTCCTCTCCCCCTTTCTTCCCCTGCCTTCTTACGGACACACACATTTTATTTATTTTTTTTTTTTTAAATAAGACATCTTGTTGCCCTTTGTATAAAACTAACACAATACCTCACTGCTATTTGAATTCCTTCTCATGGAAAAGAATAAAAGAACAAGCCTACTATCTACTCGAGGATATTTTAAAAATCTGTATAAAATGACTTAAGAAATTCCCAATTTGTATTTTAACTACTGCTAATGGGAAAAATACAGTGAAGAAGCCAACCAATCAGAAAACAAAACCCCTCTCTTATTTTGTATACTCGTAGTTATATAGGAGCTAATGGTTGCACTTGGCAGTTCTTTATCTGACGTTTGTTTAAAATTGCATTTTGAAAGAAATGAACCATTCCTGATGTTCTTGAAGGCATTCAGCTCTTCTTGCTACCATATTATGTAAGCTCCCAGTTCAGGAAAGAGTCTGAAAAGAATTAAGAATTCCTGAAAATAATTCAGGCAATCTTTAAAAAGCACGTGCTTTCTTCAATCTTTGTGTACTTAAGTGCTTTCTTGGACCAACTGGTCAGGTACTAGTTAAAAATCTATTTCAGAAGCTGACATATTGTGTAAATCAGCTGAGTTTTGTGTAATTACTTCAGATCTGCATGAAGAAAATGAGGACTATTTGCTCTACTGGATTCTGTTCTGCATGTGTTGATAATAAGCAAAAACAAAAGAAGCATCCCTTTGGCACATTTAGAAAAGTGAATTAGCACAGTAAAATACACAAAAATAAATCAATTTCATAGTAGCATGTTGTCATCAAGAGTTGGCTGTGTTAGGGAACTACCTCTCTAATTCAGTAGGATTCTTTGTTACATATGCAAATATAGTTACCATAGCAGTGACTTTAGCTTTATGTTAATATAATCTATGTGGGGTTTTGCTCCATTTCTTTAGTTCACATTTAGTTCATGAGGACTCTGAACTAAGAAAATGAAAGTCTGTGCAGGCGGAATGTTCTATCCGGAACGTTAAACGTTCCACGTAAAATAAAATCTCAGTGTTATGTCGGAGGTGTGAACAGTTTAAAGCTTTTTTCCTTGTGTTGTTACTTTTCCTGAACAAACCAAGAAAAGCGAACAGCTCCTTAGATTAACTTTTTATACTGAACAGAAAAATAAAGTTGGAAAACATGATTGTGGAAATGGATTGAAATGTGACTTTTTATTGATTTAAGTCACTTTATTCCCCTTCATTTCTCCTAGGAGAATAGAAATATCCTACCAACAAGGTACATTTCAAGCTGAGATGTTCTTACTGATGATTCATACATGTATTTTTTTCTGAGATCTGAAAAGTTTGTTTAAAAAAAAATATATTTTCTTAGAGACAGGTGAAGTTTTGTGTGCGTAAATACATAGATATGTGCAGTTGTGTTATCTGTGTGCATATGTAGTTGATGACGGTCTCAAAATTGACAATGATGTTTAATACGCAAGATGAACTGAGCACGGGTACAGTTTGGGTGGAGGGAGAATTAAACAAGTCAATTTGAATCTTCATGTATAAGATGAAATGTAAATTTGTTAAAAGAATTTAGGTGATTAGATAACTGAAGTGTGAAGATATAACCCATTAGGGGTGTCATGCCAAATTAGCATTACCAGACTTTTAATGACCTCACATTTGTATAATCCTTATTTACACTTGCACCTGATGTCTGCAACAGACAGGAGACCAGCCATCCTGTGGTACCACAGAGCCATTTTCAATACATTGTGTTACTTAAGAGGAATATTGGGCTGAAAAAAACCCAGTGCTGTTAAAGTAATTTTGACAGGGTTACTCTGGTTCTCAGCACTCTGCACCAATGGTGCTTATAGCCATTGCCCTTGTAGGGCCAGTACTGCTAACCCCTTAAAAATTGAGGTGTTATTGATAGAAAAGAAAGCTTTAGGGAAAGAGAATAGTTTGTTTGCACCTCAGATTTCTTCTACTCCAGCCTTTGCTGGTCAGTTGTCAGTTGCATTGGCCTAAAGCCTTAATTAAAGTAGATAAGGTATAAAAGAGATGGAGCTGTGCAGCTTCTGACATTCTTGTGCCATGGACAGAATTTGGTGCTGCCACCAGAATAAGAGATTCCTTCCTGCCCTTGGTGATCTTGGCATAGCTGGCACCTGAGCTCTGAACTGCGTGGGAAGGGATCCGTTTTGAGAGATGTGCTTTTCCATGTGAAAACAGAACAATTCTTAGATCTAGTTCAAAGCATCCACCTCCGGCAGGCATTTGCTAATGGGTTTTCTCAATTTGTATGTCTTGTCTGTGTCTCGGTGCAGGCATTCAGGAACTTAGGTATGCAATACTACTAAGACCTACTACTAAGACTAGACAGCGAAGTGCTCTTGCCGTTTTACAACTGTTGATGTGAGGAAGCCACCTGACTGGGTAATACTAGCATGGAAACAGTCTACTGGTTATCAAGTTTCATCCTTACGCAAAATTATGTGAGAAATGGCTGTACAGTCAAGAACACAAACCATTATTTCAAATCTGGTTCATCAGATCATTTCTCTTGTATTTGAGCCTTAAGCCAAAATGGTTTTAGGACCCCGATAGCTACTTCGGTGGTTCACGTTGCCTCTTAAAGCCTGTGTGTGGCTTCTTTCATATCAGGATTAAAGCTGCAGTCCTAAAATCCCAAGGGTTAGTTCCATCCATTTCAGAAATTCTTCCCATCACAGTGTGATGTGCCTTTGTGGGTTAGATGTTCCCCACACTGCTTTTCCTAATCTGATGGTGTCTGGGTCCTGCCTTTTTTGTGTGTTAAATAGGGTTGGTTTTTTTTTTAGTATGAAATGTCATAGCAGCATAGGAAAGAAGGCTTATGTCCCAGTTAAACAAATAAGGTGCACAAACCCAGACTATTTCCTTAGTAGAGAAGTTGCAACCACCTGTTTGTTACATAAAACCAGAAGCACTTCAGACCACACAAGCTATTCTAGTGCAGCTCTCGCTGATCATTTTAGAAACATCAACAAACTTCCTTTGCAACCATGCATTAAAGGTGTAGGGTTTTGTAGCTTTTGCATTTCCTCTGAACTTTAAAGAGCTTGTATTAGAAATAACATACTGCATGGACTAATGCACGGTTGAATTTTCAGATTTGAAGCAGAAGTTGTCCTGCATTTCAGGGCATTTATTCAGAAAATTGCCCATGTTTGTATTGACTAGTTATACTCTAATCTGTATGTAAGCAGCAGACTTCCATGCATATTGTTTTTTAAAGTTTCGTCCTCTTGACTGACATCCATCAAGACATGCAGGGGACACAATGATTAAAGGCAAAACTGCCTCAGAAATGTGGAATACAATAGAATCTTCACTAGAGATTTAAAAAAAATTGGAAAATTAATGACTAATTTATTGGAATCTGTTTCTTTTATTCCCCACAGAAAAGATTTTTCTAAATGCTTTTAAATGTTTTTGTTTGTGTTGTCAAACACTAAACTTTGATCTGTGTCACAGTGAGAACAGCACTGAATTTGAAGCCTTGCATGTTATCTCACCATGTGTGTTGCTCTGTAGCTTCACTGTGCCGACTCAGCTCTATTTATCTCCTTCATCTTTGTTGTAGGAAGTAGGAAAACGGTGGGTTTAGTTACTGTGTACAATAATAATGTGTTCTTTTGTCCTACACCTCCATGAAGTTTCTCCCATAAAAAGACTTCTTCTGTTTATGTAACAGATTTAAATCTAAACATGGCAAAAAAAGCATGTATGCAAGTGTTGATAAGGTGAAATAGAAGCCACTTATTTTGACCTGTGAAGAAATTACAGGTTTCATGCTGGTCTTTTCCCTTCACAAAAGCATCTAACAGATTTAGCTGATATAGAATGATTATCTGTTGATTTCACACTTAGGTTTTCCTCTGTTCTGCAGCGGGGGTTTTTTAATAGCGCACATTAAAGTCTTCTGGAAATCACAGTAAAAAGTAGCAATTTTAAGTGTTGAGTTTACATCCCTAACTACAACATCTAAATATCTCTGAAATACTCGGTGAAAGAGTTGTTTTCAGTGTTTATCAGTCTTTTAGGAAAATGCTCTGTTTAATTTTCTCTTGTTAGGATTGATTAGGGTTTCCTGGTGGTAGGCATAGTTGAAAAACTTACTAGAAGTCATTTTGTAATAGCTTTCCAAATGGTGGGGTGTTGATCAAGTCCAGGTTTCCACAGGAGAGAGATTGGTTATCATGGCAATGATCATAAAGTAGACTTGACTCAAGGATGACTCAGTACAAGTAAGAGAACCCAAGCGTGAGATCGGTACAGGCACCCCTCTTGCTGCCACATAGCTGCATTGCATACAAAATGTATGGGTGGGTTTGTTGGGAGTGATATGTATGTCTGAAGAGCAATCAGGCCAATTGCTTTCATCAGCTACAGGCCATGAAAATGTGCATCACCGTGATTAGCCAAATGATTGTGCCCTACCTGAGTTGTAATGAAAGCAAGTGCTTTTGATTACATTATTTGGGATTGAAGTTGCTGAGGTTCTGCTGACTGTTGAATAACTAAATTGACATACGTGTGCTGGCTAAATGGAAATTTAAAATGGTACTTAAGGTTTTTCTTTATTATGATGATTTCTCTTTTTGTTTGATTGTTTGGGTTTTTTGGTTGGTTGGTTATTTTGGTTGGTTGGTTGGTTTTTTGTTGCTGTTGGTTTTTTTTTTTTCCTGGGGTTCCTCTTTAAAAGTATAATAGCTTTTTTAGTCTGGTTGGACTTGCCCGGTCTCCATACCTCAGGAACTTCCTGAGGGAATTCTTCCTGTATGTGGAGAACACAGAGCAGTTTTACAGAGAGAAGCAGCTCAGTGGAGACCGCAGCAAAAGCAAACCTGCAGACTTCAGAGTGTACGAAGCACAATTCTCAGGAAGTGAATTTGAGACTTAGAATTACACTGTTTAGGGTAAATAAGGACTTGTGGCTATTACTTGACTACTTTAAGTGGAAAAAGCAAATCAGGTTTTAGAGGGAGCCTTTCACTGCCCTGTGAAATTTGGGTTCCTTTTTCCCAGATCTGGAGAATGCAGTTAACACACAGCTGTGTTTCTTACCTAGAAAAAGGTTAGTATTTAGAATAGGATTTATATTAATATTACTACAAATCCTTTAAAAAACCCAAGTCAGATAGTTGTTCCATGATTGCTATAGCATGCTTTGATTTACTATAAATGTATAGTTTATGGATATTCAGCATTGAGGTTAGGACTCCAGTCCTGAACTGTTGTGTTACATGGTCTCAATTTTTCTTAGCATGTAAAATACTAAAATTACTTAATTAAAAGTTTACAAGTGAGATTGCCTCGTTATATTGGTACGTTTTGAATATATCTGTATATGGACAAACACATGTTCTATACGGCTACACTTAGAACAGTAATCAAGTAAAACTTATTACAATACAGATTTGGAATAAAGAGAGCTCTACATATTCACCAAAAAAAAAACCCCCCACAATTAGCTCTTTCAATGAAGTACTTCTACATCCACGTAGAAGCATTAACTGTCAATATTTCGATCAGGTAAACCCTTCCTCACTCTCAAGCAATGCCCTTCTATGTAAATAAGGTTCCCAGAAAATCTGGCAGGACACAGGATATATTTGATTCCTACTAAAGTTCTTAGAAATTAATAGTCACTGCACAGCATGCTAATAATACTTCTGAGCGGCTTGCAGTGGTCGTTTATCTCATAGGAGCTATGCAATGGCCAGGGACTGCAAAATTATAAGCAAGTAGTTTAAAAGATCAAGATATAAGGTATAGAAAGGTTTTAATCTAAACTCTGCATCTTTGCTTTATTATAATTCTTTGCTGTGATCTAAACCAGCTATAAATAGGGTTAATTAATGAGAATTAACATTATAACAAATTGATGTATTCTGCAATTCCAGTAAGCCAGAGTATTTATGCAGTGTCAATGAACCCTTCTAGTTAACTGACATAGTTATTTTTTTGTCTTTAATTTAAATGTCCAAAGCAGAATTCTAAAATTTTGAGATAAATGCAGATGCGCATAGCTGCATTCAAAAGCGTCAGGAGCATCTTTTTTTTTGTTGTTTAAAACCTCTGATTATAAAATATGCCTTGACAACTTTTTAAAAATAGTATTATTTATACAAAAATAATAACATGTGCAGCTGTCCGCGTGATAAGTTGCTTTGTATGCACACACAGCTTAGGTGAGTCATGAGAATATTTGCTATGGCCACCTCTGGCGTTTCAGCATCCTCCCGTAGAAGCTGCAGACAGCAATTTGTTTAGTGGTGTTCAAAGGTAAGATAAGACTGTATCTGAAATTAATGAGGAAGTTTTGTACCACAAAAAATGGAAAGTATTTTAATCAATGTTATCCCTGTGTGAATACTTGTAAGGTTTTGTTCATATTTTTTTTCCCCTCATTTTAGAATTCTGTGTAGATGAATGCATGCTTATATGTAAAGAGCCTGATTTTTATTTATTTATTTAGGCAGAGAGATGAAATTTGATCTCGGTTTAAAAAAACCATAACCCTGAATATTCCTTTAATTTGTGATGGTTTCATAAAGATCAGATTTCTGTCAGGGATGACATGTAAGAGATGGAGATTTGAATTATGAGTAGCAGATCCTTCAGAGATAATGAATTCTTCTTACCATATGATCACCTATGTTAATTTTGTTCACATACAAATTTGTCCATGGAGAGGTAAAGCAGCACAGATCCTGGAACACTGAAGCTGTTTGGAAGCAGTGCCCCAGACATTGACCTGAATCCTTTGGTCCACAAGTCCATATGAAGTAAGCTTTGCAAAGTTCTATTCACTTAGCAATAAAGCTTATTTTGCTTCATGAGTAAAATACATACATTTTTTTTTTTTAAGTGGGGAAATACTGCACCTGAGCTGCCCGGGTTTTCTGACAGTCTTGGAGAGTGTCTGTATTACTATAAATCACACAGATTCAGCTCGATAAGATTCAACAAATAGGAAACAGCAATGATTATATTTTTTTTTTTTCAGGAAAGTTGAAGTCCATAATACTTGTTTATATTCTATCTCTGTTTTTTCAATTAAACTTAAGTGAATCTGAAGTAGCTAGATTTCTTCTAAATCCACACAGCTGAGGAAACCTGTGCTTGCTCTTTCTCTGAATTTTCACTGAGGGGCTTTTATCTCTCCCTAATCCCACCATTTCTGTCAGGACATAATCTCTTTCTCAAATTTACATTTTAATTACAAGGCCAGCTGAACTAGCTAAAATCAATAATGTCAGCATTCAGCAGCCTAACTTCAGCTGAAACCCCAGCCTCTCTCTTTCCTTCTATCGATTTATCTTGTGAACACGGTCTACTTTATTGCTTCAGGCAAATAGGTGCCATTTGGTCAATTTAAACAAAAAAGGGGATTTGAACACTTTTATGATTCTTTCTAAAAGCTGCTATTGGAACAGTTTGAACCCCAGTACTGTACTTCTGTTAAATAAAATACACAAACCAGGAGAACTCTTAAGAGGAAATTTACTTTTAAAACTGTATTTAATCCCATCTGTGTCTTAAAAACAAAATAAAAAGCCCCACCCTGACATTGAATACCATTCAGCTACGGCTGTCTGTATGGTGACTCTTGTCTTTAGCTTGTTAGCAAAAGCTAATTAAAAAAAAAATAAAAATCCAGGGTTGAGGTGGTGTTGCTGGTGTCGTAGTGTATTTACTTTTAGCCATTTTTCTGTTAATGGTTCAAAATAAGAAATCAATGGGAAAATATTTTGTTCTTGTAACTCTTAAGAATTCCTGTATTGATCTTTTGGATGTGATTTTTATCTAAATGTCACATTGTCCATTTATCTCTCTTGCCTTTTTGGTGTGTTACTGACTGCTTGTCTCTGCTGTTCACATCCTCTCCCCCTCACACAAAATCAGAATAGTGAATGAGTAATTATGCTTTCAGTAAACAACAGGAAAAAAAAATAGGAATAAAAGTAAGGTTTCCTGAGAACTCTTAATATAAATGCACATATTCTCTCTGAAGAGGAAAAAAACTGAGACATCTACCTTCTGACTTTGAGATAGTTTGTAAATAGTATGCATACAAGTGCTCTGAAAACTGTTGCTTTTCAAAAAGATACTGTCCTTAAAGAAAAAAAAGATAAAGGCAATTTTAAATTCTAACTACAGCCTTAGCAATTCTACATTACAGATACAATCTATCACTTAGATTTTACAGCTAACCTTGTTCATGCCAAAGAGACCCATTTGTTTGTAGCTGCTTCTATCATAAAAGGAATTTTATTCTTAAAATCCTGATGATTCTAAAGTGTGGTTATAAGAGAATCTTCTAGGTTAATTCTATTTCATTTCACTACAAAGCACCTGAGAGAGACTTTTTCCCTGTCTAGCCTATGGCAGGAGCTGAGGTGGAGTCCTATCCTGCCCCATTTCCAGATATATAAATTCAAGATTTCTCCCTCCATGTTTCACTGAAGTGCTGTTTAAAAACAAAACACTTCTGTGGACGCACAAAGATTGTCTCTCTTGAATGACAAGTCCACAGCCTAATAAATGCTGTGAGATCATTTCTTTTATTTAGCTTAGATATTTCTCTGCTTGGTTCCATCCTGTTATGTTTAATTACCATTTCTTTTTTGCTGGTCCTTCTGCTAATTTTGGGATCCTTTTTCAGTGCACAGATTAGTCCTTTAATTTATTTTTTTTTTTTAAAGCCTTGAAGACTTCGGGAAGGGAAGTTAGATAACAGGGTGAATGTGGCATGTTCATCACTTTCATTAGAGTATGTGATGTGGGATGACTGAGTAAGGGGGGGGTAGTGTCAGGCATGTTCAGCAGCAGCAGCAAGATGGCCTGTGTCTCTCTACAGCTGCTTCTAACCTTCAGTCTAAGGACACAAAGATTAAAAAGGGGCATCCTTCTTTGCATCACAGTGCTAACTCCAGTTCCCAAGAAGCATTGGACAGCTCCAGCAGCACTGTCTTTCAAGATGCCTGGCCTTAGGAATGTGGGCTTTGGTTGGGGGTGTTTTATAGGGAACAGAACTGGGAGTCAGGGAAGAGCTGGGTTTGATACCAGCTCCAGACTGCAGTGAATGGCTTTTTCCCCACTCTGAAGCACTTGCTGCCTGCAGACATTTGGCCAGTTGGGTACCTGCTGAAGTCTTTCCAATTCAGCTGCCAGACTGGCACTACTGAAATATCCACTCCCCGATGTGTGTTCACTCCTTTGGGGTGGTATCTACAGATGCTCAAGTAGCTTTTTCTTGGCAACAGTGGAAGGCATCAACCTGGCAGAGCTGGATCTGGTCACACTATGGACATGGGAAAATACTAGCTCACCCAAGTTTAACCATGGAAGTATTTGCCTCCCCTCAACTGTCTCATTAAAATGGTCCACATTTCTCTTTATCATGCAGAAGGTAAGCAGAAGGAATGTATTGAGTTGTTGTGGGCAAGGAGAAGACAGAGTAATCTCTATGAATCCTTATTAACTGCTGATGGCTGGTGCTGTCTTATCCCCTTTCCTTCTGCAGAAGGTGAAGGTTTCCTTCTCCTGCCCTCTCTAGTTTTGGCAGGTGAGCCACCTGCCATAGTTGTTACTGGCCTCTGTCCTGAACTGCCTTGCCCTTCAAACATTTTCCTTCATTATTATCAGTAATAAGCCATGCTAGAGAGAGACATGGGGGTCTCAAATGGTCTAGAAAAGTCCTCATTCTTGAAAGTGTTTTGGGGCTCTCTCTCTTCTCTTGAGTCTGTTGTATTAAGATGATCTAGGAATGGCTGAGAAGTGACCATTCTCTGTATGCAGCAAAATTTAAAGGCTACACATGCACACAAGGTAGATCCAACTGCATGTCTGCTTTTGTTTCCCCTCTCCTGAGTGGCTCTAGCTTTATGGATTTTGAATTGAGATTGTTGGCTTCCTTCAAGGAGAGGATGTCCAGGAACTAGATTAAGCAGGGGGATTGACAGAACCTTCTTCTCAGTGCCCTGAGGCTTGGAAAATGAGATGTCATTCTCTGAGCAAGGCCTCAGATTCCAGTCTAGGTACTTGGAAAGTGTAGACCTGTTATGTATTTAAGGGGTGGGTCTAGAAGGTTGCCAGCTCAGCAGCTTAACCTGTGGCTGGAGTCCAGCAGTGCCTTCTGTGTGGTGGTTACACCCCGTAGGTTGGGGTACAAATGACTCAAGGTCAGAATGATTTCATCCAAGATCTTATAAGGTGGAGAGGAGTTGTTAGGGCAAGTTGCTCTGATACTGTTTGTGGAAAAAAATAGATTTTTCTCTGACATTGAAAATATTTTTTTGCACCAAAGCTACCTGCTACAAGTCCTGCAATTTCCCATTCAGAGGGCAGGTCATACCACATTAGCTTTACCTTTTTTAGGTGAAACCTTGGGATACATTTAATGATTACCAAAACAGATGATCAAAGAAAGGATACATCTGGCTAGAAGTGAGCAATAGACTGAAAGTCCCAATTAAATAATGGCTAAAATGTGTCAGGGAAACTCATGTTGCTTTTTGTATGAAGGCTGAGATAATTCGCTTAAAATTTTAGTCTTGTGAAACCATGACCTTTTTTTGTGTTAGTTTAAGGTTTTTCTGGGGGCTGAGAGGCCTTGCATTTCAATCCCTTTTATAAAAAGGCTTTCTGATGAGGAAAATGGAGGCTTTTAATTAGTGTGAGGGGTTACGTCTTTCCATTTTTAGCTGTAGTTGGCTGAAAAGTTCTTGTTACTACTGCTAGCTAATAGAATTGCTTCTCTAGTTCAGTTTGTAGAGGCATGTGCTAACTGCTCAGCCTATCTAAATGCATCATTACAGTCCATGCTGACTGTCTAATCTAGCTGTATAAAGCAATTAAGTTGCCCCACTACTGAGCTGCTGGTGCTGAACATCAATGCCTGGTACTACTTTGCAGTGGGGCTTGTTCCTCAGGTGTACCTCAGGCATTTACTGTCTCTTGAGTGTACTCTGTGGGTATGCTCATTTCTTCTGCCAGCACTTAAGATATTTTATCTTGGTAAATTGTGTGGTTTAATGGCTGTGAAAGAAGAATATTGTCTAGATAATTCTGTTTATGGATATATTTATGAATTGAAAATTCAACTTTCTCAGTGGTGCAGCTCCTTAACAAATCAGGAAGAAAAAAAAAAAAGGTATTTTATATTCTCAACTCAGAAGGGTCCTCATGGTATCTGGGAATCATCAAAGAACAGGGATGTGCCTCACCCAGACTGATTTTTTCACTGCATGTGCTTCCCTGACAGCCGTGCTGGGTGATGATGTATCCCATTCTCATCAGTTATGCATTGCAGTGAATCTCCCACCCAGAAGTGGTTTCTCTTTGTCAGGTGTTAAACAGTAGTGGCAATAGTCCCTTTCTTCTATTTTACCTTGATATAACCTTGAGTACAGCAATGACATGACAGCAAGTGGATGTAACACTAGAAACTTATATACAAAAAGCAGTATTGCACTTTAGGCAATTGCTGTTAAAATCCTTAATCCTTCCTTCCAAGGTGAAGTAACATCATTCTTTGTGGTCACACCGTGTCATACAAATTTAAAAGTCAATTTGCTATAGTTACTTAGTATGTTTCTGTTCCATAATAAGAAAAAATTCAGGCAGAAATACCAGTCTGTCTGAGTGGGATTGGTGTCTAATGCAAACTGAAAGCAGTAAGATATGTAATCATGCTGTTTGGCCCCACTGTGAAGCACTGAGAGTGGGAGAAGTTAATCACTCCTAAACACACTTTTTTTTTTGGTTTTTTTTTTCTTCAGGGCTAGAGCCCCAGTCACCTCCAAAGATGCGGAAGACATCAACAGGACCAGCTTCACTGAGCTCCCACACCCAGATGAAAGTAAATGAAGATGAACTTGATCCAACCTGTGCAGCTGCCACACTGAAACTTATTAGAGACAAACTACCAAAGTTACCGCCTCCACATGCCAGGTTGTCTTTAATTCTTATACAAACCTCTTGCTCTTATTTGTATTTATTACGCAAAAGCAGGTGGGAAAGCACTCATGAACTAGGCAAACTGTTAAGGCTATCTTGGTTTCATTTTAAAGTTGCAGTTCTTTTACTGAGGTGTACATTCACTGCTTAATATTTGGAATTTCATTAGTAATTGCATCAGGATCATAAGGAACCTTTTACTACTCAGCCAGCTTAGGTTTTGTTTGGTGTAAGTGGCCTCTCTGAAAATATGAAATGTTCTAACAAAAATTCCATCCCCATTTACTGGGTAACTTTTGGTTTGCAACTAAACAGAACATATTCCGGTACTAAATTAGAATGTGTTTTCAACCATCTCTTATTTCCTAGGGATTTATGTTGTCAGTTCTGCCTGGAGGTGTGTTTTACTGATTCCAAAGACATATTTGTTGTCAATCCTATTCAAAGCTCGGGCAAACTCCAGCCTTGTCTGGCATTTATCTGTGATTAGGGTATAAGACTGGAGTAATCCACTTAGTGGCATGTTCCTGAGAAGACACTTCTGTATTGGCCAAAGAAAGCCACCAAAATTGAGCAAACTGGAATATAATGTGAGAAAGGGGGATGCTTCATTAGAACTTCAGATTTTGGAATTCTCAGCTGTACATTTTGACTTTCAATCTTTAAAAATTTAAGGTTTCAGTAAGGTGACTAAGGCCATTTGAAGCTCTGTCAGTGACTACCCAAAGTCTCCCTAGTAGCACTGTGGTTTTTGAGGACTGGTGAATTCTGTAGTGGTGTTGCACAAGGAGTATTACAAGTCTGCAAGATTAAATTTTGTTAACAAAAACAAAGACTTCTCAATCTGTGTAACTACCATGCAAACATGAGCATGAGTTTGTAGAAGCAAAGTCTTTCTAAAAATAGTTTTCCACATCAGTAGCTCCTCTTACAATACGCCCGGTGTGATCCGCTACTGCCCTCATGAGATCTCTAGGCTTCTACACCCATGGTACTACATTTTATTTTTTTATCTAGCTGAATGTGCAGTTATGCTCCATGGTGCAGTGTGCTGTTCTTAAAGTGTGTGGTGTTACAGTCTGTATCTTTTTTCTCCTTCCCCCCCCCTCAGTAAAAAAAGGACAGACCTGTAAAGGTAGTTGTAGTCCTAAAATAGTATTAACATTGGTGTGAAAAATCTAACAAAACAAAAAGAAGCGAGAGAGAAATTTGTTGTGATGTCTGCTATTTTGTATTGACTTTTCATCATTTTTATTTAGTGACTCTGCAACTACTGATCCAGCAGCCTTGGAAGAGCCTGACAGTAAGAGAAGAAAAATAGAAGAAGAAAGAGCTAAAGCTCCCCTCATGCCTTTTGGATTAGATCTTCACTACTGGGGAGAGGATCAGCCAAATGCGGGGAAGATTCTCAAGTAATGCTCTTTCTCTTTTAAGACAAATTAAACAAATATATAGATTTACTTGTACTCAGAGGTCATGTAGTGGGGTGACTGCTATTTCTTTTGATAATTACTTTTTTCTTTCCCTTATGTTGTAGGACCCATAAACAAAGTCAGAAATTCTACCTTTAAATGTTATTTGTTTTGAGAAGGTGTGATACTAATTAAATACCCTTTGATGCTTCAAAGCACTTTTTTTTTTTTCCTGCTCTTTTCATGTTTCTGTATTATTTGCAGCCGGGCATCTCTTACTCCCAATTTAAACTGGTACCTCATTATGCAGTGGGCTAGGCACGATAGATGCTGCCTCTGCTGGAGACTTTACAGTCTAAACAAAGAACAAGCAAGGGAGGAGGAAAGCTGGGTGGGTGTCACAGGTATTTTTCCTGACTTTACAAGTGGTATCTAAGAGAATTGATATGCTTGTTCAGTCACACAAGAAATAGGTGGCAGTTACAGGATTTGAATTTGGATCTCTCACTTTCCATTTTGGTCTAGGAAGGTTTTATGTTTCTTGGACATGAAGTGTTGCTGACTTAGGGAAAGCTTTAGCAAAGCCAGAGAGAAGAGATAGTAGGTATACATCAGAAATTGTTTCTAGCAGTTAGTTTTCAAACCCCGTTTTTAGTACTACTATTTTTATATGAAGGTTGGGATGCAAAGTCCTCCCTCTATGTATAAATTTCATTTAAGTCCACCAGAACTTTAGTATCAGTGTGTGTACCATATCTGGTTTGATAAAGGCAAAAATCATTGGCTGAGTTGCAAATTAAACTCTCATATTCTCAGCAGTATTCCTTAAACTTGGATTGCTTTCTTACCAAAGCAAACAAACAACCAAACAACCACCCATAATCACAGTGTTAAGACAGTGTTTGCAGAAAGGAACAGGAGGAAAGCTTCACTCTTGTACCTGATTGCATAAAATGCTGAATATCTTCTAAAATATTGAACGCTGCTGAAATCTGTGCTTTAACACAGTGACTCCAAGCTTTGGGTTCTGTCTCATGGTGTAAACTCTTCAAAGCCTATAAAATAGTTAAGATTTCCAGCAGGGCTTTAAGAAGCATTTGTCTGTGATAATGCCAAAAAGGTAGTAAGGCTTTATTTTACATTGCAAATGAGTTATTCAAGTCATAAGTGAAATCAGAAGCATATTTCACTACCTGTCTGCCTTGTGCTGTACTGTTTTATTTTTATGCTTTCCAATAAAACAGAGGGCACACTTCTGAACCTTATAGTCTATAACTACAGATATGCCATTCTAACTAAAGATAATTTAAGTAACTCTGCACGTTGACCTTTGGGTATAAAATATATTTATTGAAAAATTAAGATAGTCATTGGCCAACTTCTTTAACTTTTCTGTATGCATCCATACTATTTCTGTAAGATGCCTAGGAAAAAAGAAGCAAACCCAAAAACCAAACAACACATACGGAATTTGAATTTTTAAAATCTGAGGTGGAAAAATATTTCCCCTTCACCTATTTAACACTCCACTTAATTACACCATTTACAATAAATTAAGATTTTGATAGTGAGAGTGTAGCTACCAGGAAGATGATTTTCTAATGAAGTTTTGTTTAGCAGTTAAACGGTGAATCCTCACCTTCTTTAGAGGGTAAAAGTAATTGTGGGATTTACAAAAAGTTTGGGCTGAACCATTTTCCTTACTTCTGCTTGCACTCATAAAATTCATAAAGCTAATTTAAGAATTCTTAAAATGAGTTTATAAAGCTGAAGAAGTACTTTTTATTGGGGGGGAGGGGAAGGAGAGGTGTATATTGCACAGTGTTGTACTGTGTAAAGACTGCTATGCCAGCTTAACCAACTATTTTGGATAACAAACTCATCTACCCTCCTTGTATTTAATTAGCTTACTCTTATCATAGGAGTAAATTAGCTGGTGCAGCACTTTTATGACTGTGACTTGGGTATTTGAATTAGTTCGTTTAGCACTTGCTCCAGGATCTCTCTATGCATCATACTAGGTTTAGAATTTATATTTATTCAAGTCTTTGGTAGTCTTCCCATCATCTCAGGAATTAAGTTGATATGAATTTGTTGCAAAAGTGCAACATTTCTTCAGGAGCTGGACTTTCTTTTCTATTTCTGTTAACTATTACTTGTCTTTTATTCCTCCTAATGTATGGCTATGTAAGTTCCTTTAAAGCTTCTGTTACTTGTCTAGATCAGTAACACTCTTTCTAGGGGTGTGAGTAGGGTGTTGATTTTCCAGTTGATTAACCATTTCCCTTCTGATCCCTCTTACAAAGAAGTTTTACTTGTCACATCCATCATTTTTTTTCAAACTAAGATTTCATGTTCTGCCTTATTTTAAATGTTGCTTAATTTACAAGAGCAGGAAATCAGAAAACTTTGGGAACTAGCACTGTTTTGTTTTTTGGTTTTTTTTTTTTCCTCACCTGCTTGTAAGCCATACTGGGAGGAAATAAGTTATATGCTTGTAGTGGACTATAATATCTATAAATATCTGTGTAGGAATCGGGCTATTTTAAGTCCAGTTCCCAAATACTGATCAATGGTATATAGAATAGAACATAATTTTAATTTCCTTGATATTTGTTGGATGCAGAATTGGGGTGGGGGGCAGAAAAGTATGAAATAGAACTTTCTCCTAATTGGAAAGTTTGGTGTGCACGACTCTTAAATGCTGCTTCATCCTCATGTAACTGTAATTTGATAATTTAGAGGGGAGGGGAGACCAGACCACCAAGGGACACTAGAATTTTACGAAGAGATTCTGTAGAGTTACTTTGCACATAGAAATCCGTTATGTTGTCTTTCTAGGAATGCTTTCCTCTCCTTGTGTCTGTAAGGTTAGTAACACAATCAGCTGTCAGTCTTGTTTTCAGGATTGTATTGAATATAAGCAAATAAGAAATTTATTTAATTCTTTTATATACTTGTCATCTGCTGCAAACTTGCTTAGATAAAATTCATCAAAACTCTTCAGGCCAGCTGAAATAATTCTTTAAGTGCTGGCTTATGTGCTTTGCTGAATTGAGATCGTTGTGTTTGGTGAAGCTGGTGTTCACAGAACGTAAAGTCCCAGGAGGAATGACATCCAGAGATACTAGAGAGAGGAACACGGGGTATGGATAGAGAAAATCCTCTCAACTCAGTCTGGGACTGACTGAATGGAAGAGCCATGTGGGGAAAAAAAGGGATTGCAAAGTGTCCTTTATGAATTTTAAGTACTTATCAAGACATCTGTTGTCTAGATATCTCCATTTTTCTTGTAAAAGCAGCAATCATGCAGGCTGGATTTTTTTTTCTTAGTTTAGCTGTATTTTTTCCTCTTCAACTTCTGTTTCCTTAAATTTGAGATGAGATTGTTACCTCAGATGTCTCACAGTTAGATATCCAAGATTAAGCTGATCACTAGTTTCTTTTCATGGTTAGGAGAAAGAAACATTTGCCATCAGAGGGACAGTCATTGTATCCTAATATTTAGCATCCAAAATGAGTCAAGAAATTACTCTGGGGTTGCCTGCTTCTCATTATAGACTATTAGCAACCTAGTGTGGCTAAAATGAAACAGTGAATACTGCTGAGAAAACCAGAAAATACTACATCACTCAAGGGTCCTCGCTTCCCTTCTCTCCTACTCTTCACATCCACTGACATGGTACTAATCTTTGTAGGTTTGCCTGTATGTGTCTGTAAATATAGGTATGATCTCTAACTTTAAAATAGATTTGCAATGGATTAGCTTAATTTGCTGGAGGAACACCCCATAAGTTTCTCAGACTTAGGCACACCGTATGGGAGAACCTGTGAGAAATAATCTCTGTAAGGCTCAGCTGATTGATTGCTCTCTTCCTTGGTCTTGGTGTATTACAACATACTCTGATTTCAGTTCCTGCTCCTCTGCTGCTACAGGAGTACAGCTACCCAGAATAACATCAAACAAGTTAAGATCAAACCATTTCCTCCGTGATCTATCTTCTGTGTTTAATCGTAGACATGATTTGTTATGAAGGATGTTAACTGCAGAATTACAAAGTTATTCAGGGTATCGCGTAACTGATTCTGGGTGTCGGATCATGGACTAGAGCCAAGACTTGTAATAGGTTAGCAGGTTAAACAAGAAATCAATACTAGAAAGGCTTTTGTGGTGTTTTAAAAACATCATAATAAGGGAGTCATAAAGAAGAATGGTAGATTCCTAGGGTTTTTTTGTAATTCACTAGTGAAGTTTCCCTTCCTTTCACATGCCAGTTTACCACAGTATGAAACTGGCATCTTTACGTGTTTTCTTACAGCTTTGTCTGCGAATGATTTTCATTCATTGATTTCCCAGATTTGCTTCTGAGCATCGATTTTGGGCACCCAGTGAAGTAGAAGAAGAGGTGGAAAACAAAGAAATATCAGAAATGTTAAAAACAAGATATATAACATTTGCTGGCAAGTTTGAACCAGTGAAACATAAATGTCGTGCACCAATGCCTGACGGGAGTCTGTGTGAAAGACAAGATCGGATTAAGGTGGGTGCCACGTCACATACCTTCCAGGATACGTGCTGTATGAAAGAGATCTCCATAAAACATGCCCATAAAAGTTTATTTTAGATAGAGGTAGATATAGCTCAAGGGAGTGGAAGAAAATTGTGTTTTAAGAAGTTTGCTGTTACTATGTGCTTCATATGGCAAGCATCCTTTTGGGAAGGAAGCTGTAAACATTTAATGAACACTCAAATACTTTTGGCATTCATTGTACGGATTTGTATTTGATTTATTACTGTCATATGAGTACCTGGCAGTAAAGCAAAGACGGTTACCAAGAAGTTTTCCTCATTTACAGGCATATTTGATATTATTTTTAGAAATGGGGGTGTTTGAGGCGCGAAGAGGTTTTATTTACAAATTAGGTTTTATGAAAGCTAAATGCTACACAGCCTCAGTTTGAGCCCTCTTGAGCAGAAAGACTTTGCTTAAATACTTTGTTCTAGTATCCCTGTTCTTCCTGAGTAAAGGGTCTGAATGCACTAAAATACTTTCAGTGCGATTGTTACAGGGTAGGGATGTAGCGTAAACAACAGCATATGATGCACCACTGGTGCCCTTGTTCCTGATGTGGCAGGATGTGATCCCTGGGCTCTTGAAGTTGGATATTCATATCACAAAGAGTTTATTTCTTTGGTATTTATGGGAATCCTGATGCTTTCAAAGGGTGACTGGGAATCAAGTGTAGAGTTTTGTTGCTTGATTCCAGTGTCTGACTTTAAGCCTATGTTGAATAACATGTAAGCATTTTCTTTTAATTCAGAAGTTTTGATTATTTTTTTATTCCTCTTTCTTTCTGAAGTGCCCTTTCCATGGGAAGATAATTCCTCGGGATGAATCTGGGATTCCCATTAATGCAGAGGACAGAGCCAGAGAAGAAAAGATGCGGTTTGAGAAGCAAGCAGCTCAGCCAGGTGTGTGTCTCCATAGAATCTTTTAAAAAGTTAAAAATATTAGGCAAAGGTGGGAGGTAAGCTTTAAATGTAAGTGTAGTATTTTTTTTGGTATACATGTTTGTGTATATATAAACAATATTTACAGTATCTACAATATACTTACAGTCTATACAGTAATTGTATGTGTTGTATCTGCACTCTATCAATATGTATTGTATATCGTGTAGATACAAGGTGGACAACAAAAGAGACAGGCTGTGTGGAGGAAGAGAGCCCATTCTTTTGTTGCTAAAACCATGTTATCATAATGTTCCTAACACTTCTCAGAAGTATTATAGCCTTTATCTTAAGGAACAATGTTTATTAAGGACAGTTAAACCTATTTCCTGGGAAATGTTTGACAGTAACTGTTCACATGCTTCTGAAAAGAAGTTGTGTAATATTACTGCTCCCTAACAGTTGTGACTTACGTAATGATAATATTATTAGGTTCACTGTGTTGCACAAATACTGGCGGAGTGCAGTGTTTTGTCACAGCAGGGGAACTTGTTTTTCCTTTATCTATTTATATCTGTCATATTCTATATTACCTGTATCTCCTCACTTACTGCTTGTGTTTTAGAAGGAGAATTCTTGTCCTTGTTATGCTGTGTGTCTGTGCAGCACTTCTAGTAAATACTTTGAACTAGGGAGGCCCTCGTCTTGGGCTTGGCTTTACTGGCATTATAACTAGTCTGGATATTCTGATAGTCATAATGTTTATGATGGGCTTGGGGAAGGAAACAAGCAGACCTGTGCTATTTAATTCTTTACATGTTACTGTGCAATACTCCAGATTTTGTTTTTAAATAATGGGGATAGGCAACAAAGCCAGTGGCCTTCACCCTGCATCCTGGCTGCTGCTTTCCAGTGTGGAGGGATCACTCATCCTTCCCCAAGATTATTTGGGCATTTTTAGCCAGGATAAAGCTCTGGAGTGCTAGATAAGGAATGCAGACAATGAGAAGGACAGCAGGCAATGAGTACACTGTTAGGAAGACTTCCAAGGGGAAGAGACTTTTTCTCAATAGTACAACTAAACCTCATTAGTGATGGACAGAAGGTAGATTTTTCATAGAGCACCAGGAGCTCTGCAATCAGGAAGCTACTGGAAGTTGATGGGCTGCAAAGGAAGATGGGAGAGAGGGATCTATCCAGCAAAGGCAAAGTGTACAATTGGAGGGGTTCAAGGCTTTTCCTTAATCTGCCATCCTCCAGAAGGTCTTTGTTTTCTCTGTATTAAGCTATTTGTTCTAGGTGAGTATTCTACGTTCTAATTAAACTTAGCCCTAGGCTTTATCATTTTGAATAACTAGTATACTCCCTTTAAGGAGCTAGTTCTCTTTTAAGCTCTCACTCAGTATTTCACCAGTTTGACAGTCATGTATGTTACTAATGAGGCTACTTAAACCTTCCATGGAACCCCCGCAGAGCATAATAAACAGTTCTTGATCTGTTATCCAAAAGGGTCTATGTCAAATGTATGTGCTGACCACCCAGTTTCCCTTAATACTGGTTTGACCATCTTTGAGTGTGCTTGGCAATTACCAGCACCACCCCAATGCAGCAGTTACCGGTGTCTGCATGTGGCTAGAAGTGCTATGTTTGCAGGCAGTTCCTATCCTTGTCCAGGTGGAGTCAAGTGCTCTATACAGGCATACAGACAACGCTATGGGCACAGCTGGACTGTCACAGCAAAACCGGGGCAGGGGTGTAGATGTTTGCCAAACAAGCAAGTTCCTAATTTAGTTATGACAAACTAAAACTAGCAATTTAAACTAGTAGGTGTTCTTGGATTAGTGTCAAACTAGAGACTGATACTCTGGTATAAAAATCACTTGCACTGAAAAATATTGATTTCTTTTTATTACTATTTTTTTTTATCCTGTGAACTTGCCATTGCTTGAGGCTAGACATAATATTTATTTTTATTACAGTGTCAGTTCAGTGTTGTTAGAGGCTTCTCACCTCTGGCCCACATGGATGTGTATGTTAGTCCCAAACCAGTGTTGATGTTGCTGCGTTGCATTATTGAGTGCAGTTGTTAAGCTGAGATGTCATTCAAAGGTCCATCCCATCTGTCTGGGGAGATACTGAACAAGCTTTGGCACTTTATTTATTGGACAAAACCTTACAGGTTTCTAAAGCCATACATACACCACATGTCGCTGAATACTTTTATCCACTGCTTTGGTTTTTTTGCTTTCTTTTTTTCTGTGCCTTGCTATTTTTATATTTATTTTATAATATTTTCATCAACTTCTTAAAATGGTTGCTTGGTTTCGGCTTGTGGTTTGGGGGCTGCTTGGTTTCCATTGGGGTCTGTTAGGGTTCATTGTGGGGTTTTTTGTTTGTTTGGTTTGGGTTTGGTTTTTTTTACAAAGGATTTGAACTAACTCTGAGCAGTGCTGCTGTGGAAAATATACAGTTGGGAACCCCCTCTGTACAGTAAGAGCTGCGGTCTTATGCTTGACGTTATCATTTGCTAACGATGACAGTTCAAAAAATTTTGAAAAAATATTAAAATTTGGGGACCATTTGTGTGGTTAAACTGCACCAAAATTCTTCCTACATTTTTTTCCTATTGGATGGTAGGTTTATTTTCATCCTCGTGTGATTAAAGGGGAAAACAACTACATAAAAGTAGTACAGTTTGTGTGGTAAGGACAGTGTTTTGGCAACACTGTCATCGTTATTATGTGACATTTTTTAGCTTAGTATAAGATTTTAAACTCTAGCTAATGTCCACAAAATGGTGTGTTGGGCTCTTCAGTCCTGAAACAATAAATCAGGTGGGATTATGCTGACCTGCTAATCTGCAGCGTTCATCCTTTTCCAATAGTTCGCACACAGGAGCAAATTAAGTGCCTATTTTTTGTGTCAACCCTGAAGAGTATCTGGTTTTTCAGCCCTTAGTGACTTGTTAACAAACAGGTATCAGGACAGGCCGGCGAAGGCAGGCCGCTGGCCAGTCAGATGTGAAATAGCATCTCTTTACTAACTACAGTATTGATTCCCGCCTACCCTTGCAAACTGTGTAATTTTCTTTTCCCTGCTGCTAAACTCAGTAACAATGTATGAAGAGCTTTAGGGGCCCATCAATGCTCAAAAAGGCTGCTCTTCCTTGGCATTCTATTGATTTTTCTCAAAGGCTTTTAAATTGCTCCTTCATTTTACTCAAATGCTCATTTCATCTCTACTGGATGCCGGCATTTTTTCGTTGTGTTTAAACAATTGCTCCATTCACTGGGTTCCTAAACTGTGACGCCTTCTTATTACTGGGAGATAAACTGTTTAGACAGTTTTCCTTAATCTTGGATTAATCGTTCCTGTATCTGAATTGTGCTGTTCTGTATTTGCTCACTTCAAATAAAAAAAAATAAATAAAGTCTTTGAGGTCTTATGATCTATCAAGTATATGTGTTCTGTTTTCTCCCTCTATACTTCTCCTGCTCAGTTCTCATGCAGCTTCGTTTTTCTCATGCTTTTTGGTGTGTTGGAGTTTAATCAGTCCTTGGTTTAAGTATCATAGTAGATCTAACCTTTCCTTAGAAAATTGCTCCAGTGTTCTTAAACACCGTGTTCTTTAGTGAGGACGTTGCCTCGGACCTTCCTGAAATGTTACCATTATTTGTCACACTCGGTGACCGTCTTGGCATGTAAGTGAAATTGCACGGTCATTTAGGGCTGTTTATTTTTCTGTATCTACATGGATGTTAAATAAGGGTAGTAAATATTTCACGTTAGCCCTTCTTGCCTCCAGAAATTCTGAGTGACTTACAGGAAAATATATGACAAATGACTGGAAATTGGTGTCTGTTAAAATGCAGAATTCTGACACGTATGCTGAGTTTGGACCATGTTACTCTTTGAAGTGGTACTTGCTACATTTTTTCTTTTTTTTTTTTTTTTTTTTTCCAACCCATATGCTCCATGTCTCCATAATGCAATGCCATTTTTCTGAAGTCCCCTGTGAAGATCTCCATCCTCTAACCACGTTCTTCCTTCCTACTTTGTACTATGTTACCTTGTTCTGATATGCTGGACTCTACACTGAAGGTGAAAGACCACGGCTTCCTCAAAGAGTTTACAGTGTAAATTGTTGATGCGTTTCCCTGTGGTGGCATCTCTGATCAGAATCCATTTACAGTGTATGGTTGGATGCTGAAATGTTAAAGTTGTGATAAAATAATTTTTTATGAGATTACCTTTTGTGCTGTTGTCAAGAGAAGAACCTTGATTTAGATAATTAAACTGAGGAAAAGTAGGATACTTAGTGGTATTTTTTTCAGATGCAAAATTGGGCTCGTGGTAACAGGGTCTTGTTGTCTCGTTCAAGAATGCTCTCCAGCTGTCAGATACCAGTTCATGTTGTGAAACAAGTATAATTCTTTGATGCAGAAGTGTTGTCACCCCTACTCTGCTCAAGAGATAATATATTCCATTGCTTTAGGTTTATTTTTAAGCTTATTCAGACTTTATTTCTGGAGATGAGTTCCTCAGATACATTGTTGCCTTTTTGTTCAATTTCTAAATAATAATCACTGTGTTTATGTCAACTGTCCTACATGGAATAGTTTCCTTGGAATCTTGCTGCTGTGCCCCTGTGAAAACTTCAGTCTTCTTACAGAAGTTTTATCTACAGCAACTAATAATAGATACTAATCCCAGACTGACAGGGCTTTTTCATCAGGATCTGTCATTTTGGGCTAACTGCTTTATCCTCCCCTTCCTTTGTGTATGCAACTTGCAGCACAGTGACTCTGCCCTCGCCTCACGGTGATGAGAACCTTTGCCTTAGGAGACAGCAAATTCAACCTGGGTTTGGAGTTTCAAAGTGCATGCTTTTTCTTTCACACAGAGTGGCGAGATCCAGAATTCATGAGAGAAGTTGAAGCAGCTACAGGAATGGATCTTGGTTCCTCTAAAAATAATGGAAAAGGAGGGAAAAAGAAAGGGAAGAAAAAATATCCAAATCTGACAGACCTGAAGCAGCAGGCTAACACTTCTCGTTCCCGGCTGGAGAAGAAAGTCTTCAATAAGTAAGATGTTTACATTCTCTAAAGACTGTTAAATTGCTGTTTCCTTTTCTTTCAACAGCACTTTCTATTTCTACTTTAACATGCACTTACTAAGCAACTTCCTTCACTAACTGCAGAGCTGGAATGCTTTCCATGTCTCTGGAGGGTAGAGTAGCAGGAACTGATGACCAAGGTTATTTCTTTGAGAATGATTTTCAGCTAATTTACAAAATTTCCCTATGAAAGATTTTTTTCCTTCTCAGTTTTTGTAATTCTTAAATTGCTGTAGTGACTTCTCTGGGTGATCATTTATTAATCAGATAGATGCTACTTTGTGTGCAAGCAGCACTGGATCTGGAAAGAAGATGATGTGTTCGGAGCGACACAACTTAGAGCACCAGACACATTGTAGTAGTGTAGGTGGAGTGAAAATAAAGTTTTCCCTTTTGAAAGCCTAAGATGGGCTGTCCTGAGCAGAACTTCAGTTAATAAAAGGATCTGTCAATAAAACCTTGATTTTTGGCGTGCAGCGGTGTCTTGGCAGTTGACCTCGGGCCTCTGGTGTATGCTCAGAGACTTTCCCAAACTTTTGACTGCTGCTTGGGCCTCCTGCGTGGTTTTTCTCACTCTTGGGTATGCTTGGTTGTTGGCTGGGTCTGATGCAGAGCCTTCCAATCCAGTATGTCCACACACTCATCCCTTCCTGTGTATTAGTCAGTGACATGCTGCCATTGCTTTTTTTTTTTCTCCTTTAATGAGAATGCATTCAGTTTGTTAAGAAAAAATAGTTGGATCCTTGTGTTATGGTCCTTGTTCACTTAACCCCTGCTGTCTTCTGTAAATGTCAAGGACTGGAAGCTGCTGCAGGTATCTTTTTAGTGCAAGAGTTCGGAGATGATCGTTCCCTGCATGAGAGACATGTGGACACAGCATTCTTCCCATGATGGTGCTGTTTCTACACATCTCCCTTTCCACTCAGCACATGTGCAAACAGTAGCTCTTGGCCTACACTTAGTGCAAGAAGAAACTGTTTGAATTGCATTGGCATTTAGACACGTCGAACAAAGGTGTGCCCATGATTTACATAGAAGTATGTGAATTAACTTGGAAGCGGGCACACTAGCTCAGAGAGAAGTGGGAACTTACCAACCACCAAGCTGAATGGGTTTTAGAACATATAGTAGCTCCATACATCCACTCTGTTATGCTATTTCTGATATCTAGTCTTGGTTAGATGTGGCTGTTACCCAAATTTGCCTATGCATGCTCTGGTCTTTATCAAATGGGAAGCAGTTGCAGCTATTTAAAGAGTTTCACATGTCAAAGATTCAATAGTCAAAAGAAAGTGAAATGTGTAAAGTTGTCAAATCAAAAAAGCAAAATTATTATTATAAAATCATTAATGGTGGGTTATTCTCTAAACATATGGCATGAGTTGAACAGCATCCAAGGCACAATATTTGTTTAAACTCTATTTTTCCTTTTCTGATATGACGGTTATAATAACAAAGCCACATCCACATTGCTTTTAGTTACAGAAATAGCGTATTTTCTGTGAAATTCTCATGTCACCTGATGCTAGTTAGAAGTCAAAGACCTACCGTTCTAATGATGAGAATTTCATAACACCTTTAACAAAATAAATCATAAAAGCTGGTTTTGGTTTGTGGTGGTTTGTGCTAATGATTTTGACTGTGTGTTAGTGCCAGGCATAGGGAATCAAACCTGTCATGTTTTTAATAGGTTTCATGCTTTGCAGCACTAAACAAGATGATAACCTTGGCTCCCTATAACAACCCCAAATTACTTGAAATGTATAGGTGATAAACCCAGGCTCTAGTCTGCCAATAAAGTTAACTGAAATTGCACACAGATCATCTAAGTGGGATCTCATTTCATTTACAGTATCGCACAATCCAGTGGTGCTAATGTAAAACCTACATGACATGAAAGTGTCAAGGCCACTCTGCACTGCTAAAGGCTCACTTTTCTCCTACCAATTAGGCAATATTTGAAGTGCAAAACCATGACCACATTTTCCTTACTCTGGTAACTTTATTGGCAGAATTCTGTTAAAAGTATACCTCTTCCAAGGTGGGTTTTTTCAGAATGCTGGTTTTCATTACAGTTGCTGCTGAGAAAATCTTTAATCCCACCATTTAGAAGCATTATGAAGAAGTATCCTCTGTTTTCAGATGTTTCAAAATGGCTTTTGAAATGAAGCCATTAGAGAGAAGTTAGCTAAAACACAGGTCAACTTGCCTCTCGGAGATAACCATGGGAGCAGAGCTGGAGTAGGGTGTAGGGCCTGATCCTGCAAAAGGCTGGTGCACACTGCCAGGTGAATGGCTTGTCTCCATTTTACTGCACAGCCTGCAGCATCTTCGGAAGTGATGAAGGCCTCCTGACAATGTAGAGTCTAACAGCACTAGACTTGAAACCATTCACTTTGTGTGATGGAACTTGCCAACTGTGTTTCTGATGTAGAAATCAAAGGAGACATCAATCAGTGCCCTGTTCTTAAATGGGGCCTAGTCCCTCAAACCCCGCCCTTAGCTGGTATACCTCCCATGTTGGCAGAGCATGCAGGTCTTTACGGAGATGTGTTAGGAGGTAACTTCCTTAAATAGAGGCAGGGTGACATCTGAGCATACGTGAGAATATCAGCCTCAGATTCCTGACCTTTTGTGCTAGATGCACCTAAAGAAGAACAAAATTCCCCAAGCAAGTTGTACTCAGCTGTGCACAACAGCTACTGTAAGCTGCTGTGGGGGCAGATGTACACAACAGAGCATTCTCTTGACTTCTACTGCTGCCTTTCTTATGCTTTCTTACCCTCCTAAAATCATGAACCCAGTCCTTTGCCTTACTGGCTAAAGGATATATGGGCCTGCTCTCTCTGTGCCTTGTATGAGAATCTCCTATTCATGCCATCCAGGCATCATTTTCTTCACTCAGAAGTTTGTCAAGGGAAGAAAATGCAGATGTCTTCACTCACCCAATTCAAAAGCATAGCAGTCGCTCCCAAAAGAAGAGAAATCTGGGCACCATATTTACTGGAGGAAACAACAGTACCAAATAAAGAGCAGCAACATGGGCCCAAACCCTTATCAGATTTAGGAGCAGCAGCAAACTTAGAGCTCCAAAGGTCATTCCTTTATTTCCTTTTTGAACCTTAAGAGCACTCCAGAGCTGCCTTCAAGTACAGCAGGCATGGCAGAGGGCTTGAATACTTGGCCATCAAAAGGCAGCAGAGATCCCCTTCCACTTGACAAAAGAATTAAGATCTTAGACATATTGTCCTGACTATGCTGAACTCTAAGCGCTTTGCTCTTCTGCAGCTGTAATCTGTCCCTCTGCACAGAGATACATGACAGCCTCTGGCGTCCTCCTAAATCAGTGTTGTGCTTGTGGTTTAAATAGTTGCTACTCAGGAGTGGGGATGCTGCTGGTGTGAGCAGAAGTGTAGTACTCTGCCCACAGCTAATAAAATGGGTTTTTAGTAACCTGTGAAAGGAAAGTTACTAAATGGGTTATAGTTACATGAACTGAACAGCAAGCCCTTTACTGACAAAAACATTCTAGGTACTGCAGATGGATTTCATAAGGGTTTCTGAGTGTGAGGGGTTGTTTTTAAATCCTGTTAGATACTTTCAGTTATTTTTTTTTCCCCCAGAGCAATTAAGTGTTTTTGAAAATCCAACTTGCTCTGTGTGACTATCAGAAATAATGCTCAGAGGGTGGCATTAAACTGAAAGACTTTAATTGTTTACTCCTGTTAATAAAATCATTGTGGAATTAAGCTATTTGTATTACTGCAGCTAATTTAGTTAACAAGACAAATTTGTTCAGCTTCATCAGTGCAGTGTTCAGAAGCCGGGTAGTGATTAATCATAGTTCATTCCCCCTGCCCCCCCCCCCCACCCCCCCCCCCCCCCCCCCACCCCCCCCCCCCCCCCCCCCCCCCTCGCACGACACGCCGACGCGTTTGTACCT